>CAUYRH010129594.1:0-25676 GCA_963574655.1 Perodicticus potto
GCCTATAGTCCCAGCTACTTGGGAGGCGGAGGCAGGAGACTCACTTGAGCCCAGGAATTGGAGGTTGCTGTGAGCTGTGATGCCACAGCACTCTATCCAGGGTGACAGCTTGAGACTCTGTCTCAAAAAAAAAGAAAAAGAATAAATCAGAACAGCCCAATGAAAAAAAAAAAAAAAAAAGACCTCACTTGGCACCTGTAGCTTAGTGGTCACAGCACAGGCCACATACACCTAGACTGGTGGGTTCAAACCTCAGCCTGGGCCTGCTAAACAAAAATGACAACAAACAAAAATTGTGGCAGGCGCCTGTAGCCCCAGCTACTTTGGAGGCTGAGGCAAGAGAATCACTTAAGCCCAAGAGTTTGAGGTTATTGTGAGCTGTGATGCCATGGCACTCTACCAAGGGCGACATAATGAGACTCTGTGTCAGTAAAAAAAATATATATATATGACCAGTACTCTCCAAAAGTGTTAGTCATGAAAAAGAAAATGAAGGAACTTTACTCCATATTAGAAGAAACTAGTAAGACACTGTAACTAAATGTTACACGCACCAGAAAAAAGAACATTAGTGGGACAACTGATGAAATTCACAAAAGGTCTACAGAGACAGTATTGTATCAATGTTCAAATGTTAATATGATAACTGTGTTGTAGTTATATAAGAGAATGTTTTTAGGAAATATACACTGAAATATTTAGATGGAAAAGGACATCATGTCTGCAACTTAAAGACTTAAATATTTTAAGAAAAAAGTTACATTCCAGCATACACACATAGTGAGAGTGATAATGTGAGAAAAAAGAGAGAGATGGAAGTATGGTAAAATGTTAACATTTGGGGAATATGGGTGAATGTTACATAAAAATCCTCTGTACAATTTTTATAAAAATTTTTAATTATGAAATTATTTCAAAAGAAGAAATTAAGATAAAAACACTATACTCACAGAAACTCATGCTTAAACTAATTTTAAATACACACTTAGGGTACTAAAAGGAGTGGAGAAAGTTTGAATTAACTGAAGTGGAGAATACGAAAGACAGGTGACCAGAGAAAGAGAAGGCCTCACAGACAACATGATACATGTACCACAGAATGGTCATTCCTATCTTAACAGACAAACTGACCATCTTGAGATTAACTGTATCTTTTCTCATATATCCGTACAACTATGTTTGTGATATTGCAGACTCTAATTAAGAGTTTCTAAGATAAGAAAGAACACATGCTCACCATTAGGAAGAATGTTAAGAGCTTGCTTTTTTTATGCTAGTCAAGAAAGTTAGTTTGTGAAGCCTTAACTTTCTGAGTCTTCAGATAATATTACAGTACTTAAGAATTCCTAATCCACAGCAGAAATCATCATCAAAAACAAACAAATAAACAACCATTCACCAAATCCACAAACAGCAACAATTAGAAAATCAGGCATTAGCTTTTTTTTAAAAGGAACTGACACCACAGAAGACTGGAAAAAAAAAATTCTCACCAGGCCATTGAGCCGGAGATGAGTTTGGTGTTGCATGTTCTTCGATGCTTTCTGTTCTTAGTCTTCGGCGATCACTTAAAAGAAGTCCTTGGTAAGCCATTCCTGTAAACTGACTTCCTTCTGTTTGACTGCTGAAACAAACAGGATCAGTTATTTATTATCCTAAGAGAGGTAGTATTTGCACTTCATGTACATCATCTATTTTAGATTATAAAAAAATTCTTAAAAAAAGAAAACACTGTTCTAATAAAAATTTATTTTACAAAGCTCTTAAAAATAGTTACAAATGTTTGTTGGTAGTTTTTAAAAACAAAATACCAAGTTTTACTATGTTGGACAGATGGCATTTAGTTCTTTAAAATTGTTTCCAGATGCCACTTAACACTTTAAAATCTTTTCTATTTACACACATTTATATTTTGGGTTTTTCTGAAAATCTGAGGTGGGGAGACTATTGTTGTAATTAGGCTATGGTAGGCAGACAGTTTGAGGGTACTAGTTTCCTTCATTTCTTAGTACTGCAAAAAGCTGTGTAAGCTTAACTCTAAATTAAAAAATGAACAAAAGGGAGGCGCCTGTGGCTCAAAGGAGTAGGGCGCCGGTCCCATATGCCAGAGGTGGTGGGTTCAAACCCAGCCCTGGCCAAAAACGGCAAAAATAAATAAATAAAATAAAATAAAAAATGAACAAAAATCTGGACAACCATGTTTTAGAAATATCTAAATCTAAAGTCAAATGTCCCTTACTATTTACTTCCCTCCTTATTATGGTGGCTGTCTTTGTGAAGTTGGGGAAAATACAAAAGCAGAACGTGAAGCTGAGTCACCTTTCAAAGTAAATCATAGACTATAAATTGGAAAAAACACATTTAAAAACAACACATTTAGACTCTCATTTAGTGCCATTTTAACCAGTGACTGATAATCAAGTTGTCATTGATCATTTAGATGACAACAGTAAACTAAATCAACTTGTTTTTCCTTATTTACATTTCTAATCTTTGGAGTTATTTAGATATGGCCTAAATAGGTTAAAATCAGAGTACAGACCATTCTGAGGCAATAATTCCTCATTCAATATCAAATGTTCCCACAAAAGACTGCAAAATTTATCCAAAAAAGCTACACATTTAACATAAATTTTATATTTCATTTAAATCTAGGTCACCTTTCCAAGTTTTTCCTTATCTTATGCTTATATTGCCCTAGCTATTAAAATGTAAAGTACAGACTGATACAAGTAATTTGACATTTAGAAAATTTCATACCATTACTTCCAATTCATATCACTTCCAAAGACTTTTATATCATCTGTGAATGGTTAGGTAAAATTAATTTTAATAATTCAATTTTAGGAAATTTTTTTCATTTTTCTTTTTTTCATCTTTGTTTTTTTTTTTTTTTTTTTTTACTTTTTCATTTTTCTAAAGTATTTTTTTCCTTCAACTGAAAACCAGTAAAACAATTACAAGCTAATCCATTGCAAACAGAAATAGTTCCTAAGGGAAAAAACATTAGGAAATACCGTACTATGAATGATTTTGGACAGTAAATTTTTTTCCTTGAAAACAAAAAAGATGGCAATGATGATAATTTACATTTACTATTTGTTACTTTCTATATTTCTCTATTGTTACTAGGTGACAACTAAACAAATAACTATTTTATTTCTGATTCTCTGCCATCTATTAAAATATACATGGCAGTCATATTTGGGAATTTTTCAGTCCCTAGGACATAGAAACTTAATGAAGTTCTGGAACAGTTGCTTTTATTGTATTAATACTATTTGGGATTTTTTGTTTTTGTTTTTGTTTTACCTGTAGCTATGACTGTCACATAATGCTTGGTAAATTGATGCAGAAAGTGATGCTGCTAGTGAATGAAGTGTGTGCACCTAAAACCAAAACAGTCACAATTACATTTTATACTAACATTTCTACACAACAGCAATATCTTAAAAATTAGAAAATATCCAGGAAACTAGCAATGTTTTAAATAAGACTAAATTCTATATGAGACTATTAACTCTGCTTTCTAAACTTCTAAAATAACTCACACCCACATTTATTCACATGCCCACAACAAAGCTGATTGTTTCAGACACATCTTTATCAATATTTACTTACTGTGAGCTTGCCACTTACCAGGCCTCGAGCAAAGTGCTATGTTGGTATTACTGGGTATTGTGCTATCCTACAAATGATTAGCTTTAATAATATTTTTTTGTTTATTTATTTATTTATTTTTGAGACAGAGTCTCACTATATTGCCTTTGGTAGAGCGCCGTGGCATCACAGCTTACAGCAACCTCAAACTCTTAAACTCACGCTTAAGTGATTCTCCTGCCTCAGCCTCTCAAGTAGCTGGGACTACAGGCACCCGCCACAATACCTGGCTATTTTTTTGTTGTAGTTGCCATTGTTGTTTGGCAAGTCCGGGCTGGGTTCAAATCCACCATCCCTGGTGTATGTGGCTGGTGCCCTAGCTGCTAAGCTACATGTGCTAAGTCAATAATAGTTTTTAAGAAGCAGAAACAAATAAATGTAGAATTTTCAGAGCTTTCATTTAAACTTACCTTACGCACTTCTTCTTAATGAAAATAAAAACTTATCAATAAGAATGACTTGGATTTATTTAATAAATATATCAATCACTGTGTGAAATGGCTGGTTTTCCAGAAAGTAATTTACTTGGTATTCATTGAGAAGAGGATAGTTTTAGAATTTCTAAGTTTTAGAAACTTAATGGAGCTCTGGAACAGTTTTTTTTTTTTTTTATTGTATTAAAACTTAGAAAGTTTGTAATTTATTCACATAACACAAAAACCACCTTCAAAATCGCCATACTGAATCAACATTTTGAGACTCATAAAATCTTAAAATTTGCAAGTACTTTACAAATAGTTTCATGTTCTTTGGAAGCCTTATCCAGATTACTCTTTCAAAGTCTTATCTAAATTTCTAGGAACTAAAAATGATTACTTAGAATTTATATGCATTTTATGCCTTTCCTACATATCCATATTCACCTAAGAAACAATTTTAGTAATCTTTGTTAAAATACTGATATAGATTAATCCATGCTATGGATTAGAAGCATAAATTTATATAGATAGAAGTCTCTAATAGGTTGATGTCACCAGTAAATCACACTGATATAGATTAATTCACGCTATAGATTAGAAGTCCCTAAGAGGCTGATGTGACCAGGCCTTCAGAATGTAAGACCAGAGATTAAACCTGCCTGTCAAACAAAACTAATAAAAATAAGTATACTGGGGACCTGAAATGTGCCCCAGACACTAGAATTGGAAAAAGTACAGCACAAGTAACTTAGGCTGGCATGTAGAAGTCTGCTCAACTCCCCAGAGCCTGCCAAGCTCCCTAGGGGTTCTAGCAAGGTATCACTTTTTCATAATTCAGCATAGGGTATAGGTTTAATTTGGGGTATTAACTCTGCCAAAATCTGACTGACTCTAACTATTGCATAGCTTCCAATAAACATAATCGCCAAGGAAACAGTAAAAAGGATACTTTCTCTGGGGTCATTTCTAAACAATCATGATTCTCTGCTGAGTACTCCCCAACTTATATCTTCATAATATCTTGGCACATAAACAAGTATTTATAAATATTTCTAACTTAATGTTTCATTTAAGGAGAATAGAAGACCTACATGAATATTAAGTGGCAAGAATACTGTCCAGAAAATTAGTTTTATTACCAAAAAAGTATTTACCTATCTTAAAGGAAGACAGTAACTTTTTCAGAAATAAGAAGAATGCTGATTTTTAAATTATACTCATTGGACAAATAATCTTGAACTAACTCATCAGGAATGAGAAAAGTAGCACAGAAGAGCACTTTTAAATATTTCCTCTAAGTTCAAATTAGAAGACAAGAATAACATATTTACCTTTTCAATGTGTACAATAACAAATGGTTATAAACTTTATATTACCTTCATGTCTTCAATACTGGGATGAGGTGGTGTTTTCATATGAACAATAGTATAAAGTATATCATGGATGTGATTATTTAAGTACAACACAGGATTAGCTATGACTGTTTTTGTCGAAGCAATACTTGCTGAAAGCAGAGGTAGAGTGGTAGGCAATGGTAATGGAGACTGGAGCTGCTTTACTGTGGTTTCCTGCAGGTGACAGTGAATTATATTTTTCAAAGTAGTTCAAAATGAAGGCGAAAAAGACAATAGTAAAAATACTGATGATAAATACTTACATGAAAGCAATATGTTCAATTACTTATTCACTCATTTTACAAAGATTTACTGAGCACCCAGCAGTTAGGTACTCTGCTGGATGCAGAAGATACAAAGATGTGTATGACACAAATATGCTCTCAACCTTTTAAGTCTACACATAATCATCAACACTTGACTCACACAGACAATATGAACATATTTAGATTAACTAGTAAAAGAACTTTATAGCTATAACTGGAAAAGCCACTGAAATCACTGAAATAATCAAGATTGAAAACAAAAGTAGTATTCATACCTGTTGTGACTCTTGCAGTAAAAATTTGAGTTCCATTCTTACTGAGGCCAAACCACCACCTTGGGCCCCATGAAGGCTGCAATAACTAAGAAACACTCTCAGGAGATCTTGGTTTTTCTGCAACCATAACTTTCGTCTTTCTGCGTGCTCTCTCTTAGCCTGCAATCTTCGTCTCTCTATTTGGTGACGCTCATAAGAGCCAATGTCTGGTTTGTCCACCACTTCTTCATGATCTAGAAGATCACTCTCTACTTTGGAATATGTTTTACTGGCATATTCTTTAATAACTGATTCATGATTACATATCTCATGCAAGGCAGCAATTTCCTTTTCAAGCCAGTTATAGAGTTGAAATCTGAGTTTTCCTCCATCTACTTCATAACCAGTAGCCAATGTTCTTAGTTCAGTCATAAGAATCTTTAAACAAGCTCTGAATTTTAGTTGTTCAGCAATCACATCAACTTCAGTATCACCTTCAAGGCAGTCCTCTTCCTGAGGAGTCAATAACATATTCGTGTCTGGGGCCTTCTGATCTTCCTGTCTATCTTTTTTCCTACCATCTGTACTTTTCATTAGTAAACCAACAGTATCTTCTTCCTCTTCATCTAAGGCACTATCGTGATCTTCACCCCAATCAAGATTAAGAGGTTCCTCATCAACTTTTACTATTGGCTGACTCCAGTCATACTGCGACGAAGTTACAGTTGACCAATCAATAACAGAACTTCCATTGCCATTGCCATTGCTCAGAGATTTTGGTTGTAAGGACATATCACCCATCTTTTTAGGAATGAGGTCAGGCTGATCTTTTTTTGCAGGTAAGGCAGATGTTTTGGTTACTTTTGGAATTTTAGAGAGTACCTCCAAGGCTAAAACAGGGCATCCAACTTTAAAATGAGCATTTGCAGTGGTAAAGAATAATTTTCTTTCTATGAGGTTAATTTTATCAACAAAGTTTTTCTCAGTTTTAAGACCTAAAGTTGCCAAAGTTCCTTCAGGGGAGGCAAGATTTCTTCGAATAAGCAAAGGATGAGTTCGAAGATAGTTGTAAAAACTAAACACTACTGGGTTACAAGATTTGATAACTATGGAAATCAAACAGATAACAAAGAATTGTGTTAATTTGTACCTACATTACAAAAGAATAAAATATCAGCATTTTGTAAAAATAAAGGAAATACAAATATTTACTTAGGATAGGTTAAACTGTTATACATCCATAGAATCATTCAAACTATACAGCTGAAATTTTTTAAAATCCCAGTATGCATTTGGGATGTGATGTGATGGGATTCCCATCACTATAGAGCAATGTCCAGGATACATTAAACAAAACTGAGTGATATATCCTATACATTGCTCTGTAGCAGCAGTTCTCAACCTGTGGGTTGTGACCCCTGTGGAGGGCGAATGACCCTTTCATAGGGGTTGCCTAAATACATCTGCACATCAGATATTTACATTACGATTCATAACAATAGCAAAATTACAGTTATGAAGTAGCAACAAAAATAATTTTATGGTTGGGGGTCACCACAACAGAAGGAACTATATTAAAAGGTCACGGCATGTGGAAGGTTGAGAATCACTGGTCTACAGTGATGAGAATCACTCCTTATAGTAGACTACCTTTTATCTAAGAAAGCAGAGAAGGGACACAAATACACCCATTCATGCATATTTGCTTATATTTTTTAAGTGAAAGGAAAACAAAAACATTTGGTTCAATATAAAGAAGAGTAAAACAGGGAAAGAAGCTAGATATCTCTGAAAATACCTTGGCTTTATATATTTTATTTTAAACCATGTCAACATTCATATTACTTTAAAGAAAATTAAACTTTAAAAAGTACTTCACAAAAAGTGAAAGAAAAATGTCTGTGTATCAAGTTGGTAGCATAACCAACTATGGTTGAACTATGGGATGAACTACAAAAAGTGACTTTAAAACAAGTAATTTGACTATACATCCTTAGTGAAATATATCATAAGAAGAAAACAAAAATACCTACCTCCCCCCAAAAGCTTAATCATGTTCTCAGTAATCATGTCAGTATGAAAAATATTTATATTATTCTTCTGAAACTATTATATGCATATCAGTCGCAAATAATTATGCTCATGGTATGGGAATCTAAGCCTTTCATTATACGACAAAAATCTGAAATCTAAGAGGAACTCTACACGTGATTTAGAAATTTCAGTGTAAACTTCTAAATTCTTAGGAAAAAAAATTTCCTAGTTTCATTATTGAAATAGCCTAGAAATGATGACCAAATGAATAGAAACAGCCTTTGGAAGAATGGTCATTTCCAGGTCTGGGGCAGGAAATGAACAAGATGAGCCTGAAACATTTTGCAATCAAGAAATAATGCAAAAAGGATTCAGGAACTTGAAGAGGCTCCCACATCAGATGGGACAATATGAGCATCCATAAAAACAAACTGCAAAAGATTCAAACACAAATCTATCTAAATTTGTGAATTCAAAATAACCTTTACAAATAAAAAGCCAATTAATTGGTCACCTTTACAGGATGTCAGGGATGCCCATTATTTTGAAAACTAGTAAATAAAGAGAAAGAATCAAACATTTATGTTCCCTTTACTATTTGATGGTTGGACTACAGAGCAATCAAACAGGCACTAAGAGAAAGTGCCCTCTAGAAACATAGTCCAGCTCACAAAGGATAAGATGACACAATTAGAGTGCTATTATTTCACAAACACTAATAAATTAAAGTAACTACGCAGTGATCAGTAATGGCTAATGCCACTAAAGCAAAACAACTCAACATTATGAATTCCTTCAAGTACGCCACATCACCTATAAAGTGTCTCTGCAAAAAAAAAAAAAATGTGGTAGGAGACTCTAGAATCTTAATTACTGATTTATAGGAAATACAGAGAACATAGAAAAAAAGAACATGTTAAACATGCTAAACAACAGGGACATAATCAGCAAAATTCAAAATGCAGGAAACTACAGGATAAACCACTTGACTTCTTTAATAAATTACAAGAAGAGAAAAAAGGAAAAAGGAACCTATGGATTAAAGTAGACAAGGCAGACACCTCAACCAATCACAATACTTAGATCCTAGTACAAACAGACCAATTGTATAAGATTTTATAAGACCACCCAGGAAATTTGAATGACAGTGTATTTGATGATGACCAATAAAACTTTGTTATAATGATATATAAGTTTTTTTAGGCCAGTCAAGTGAAACGGCAGGAGTAGAGAAAGAACAAACAAATCTGTTAACAAGTTGTGACCAGTTAGCTGTAGAGCATTTTTTTAAAAATTATTTTATAGAGATAGATATTGAAATATTTAGAAGTGAAATGATATGTTAGAATTTGCTTCAAAATAAATCTATATTGAGATTGAGGGGTAGAATAGGTAGAGTACACATGATACAAGGTTGGTTATAAGTTAACTATTAAAGATGGGCAAAGAATTCACTGATTTGGGTGGCGCCTGTGGCTCATCGAGTAGGGCGCTGGCCCCATATACTGAAGGTAGCAGGTTCAAACCCAGCCTCGGCCGAATTGCAAAACAGAAAAATAGCTGGGCGTTGTAGTGGGCGCCTATAGTCCCAGCTACTCAGGAGGCTGAAGCAAAAGAATCACCTAAGCCCAGGAGTTGGAGGTTGCTGTGAGCTGTGTGACACCACAGCACTCTACCAAGGGTTATAAAGTGGGACTCTGCCTCTAAAAAAAAAAAAAAAAAAGAATTCACTGATTTTATATTGCCCTTTATTTTATACGTATTTGAAATATTCTGGATTAACAAATTTTTAAATATTAACTTGGAAAACATCAGAAAATAAACAGAACCTTCCTTCTATAAAAATGTGTATAAAATTAAAATTACCTGGATAACTCAGATACTTTTTTTTTTTTTGAGACAGAGCCTCAAACTGTCATCCTGGGTAGAGTGCTGTGGCATCACAGCTCACAGCAACCTCAAAGTCTCAGGCTTAAGCGACTCTCTTGCCTCAGCCTCCCAAGTAGCTGGGACTACAGGTGCCTGCCACAATGTCCGGCTATTTTTTGGTTGTAGTTGTCACTGTTGTTTGGCAGGCCCAGGCTGGATTTGAAACCGCCAGCTCCAATGTATGTGGCTGGCGTCCTAGCCACTTGAGCTACAGGCATCCAGCCTCAGATAATCTTTTCTTCTAAAACTTTTCTTTTTCTTTCCTTTCCTTTAAAATTTTTAATAATACTTACGAAAATATTATGCTACTTGTTGGCAAAAAAAAAAAAAGAAAAGAAAAATTGAGCCCTAATCTTACTCATGCAACAACTTTTAAGGAAGGCTAGAAAATTGTAACTATAAAAAGTACAAAATGAAAAGTAAAAGCCTACATCTCCTCACTATAATGTCCAAAAGGCAGCCTGTGACCAATAACAAGTATTTAGTTTCTTGTGATTTATTCCAGGAAATAGGGGGAAATGCAGGAGACAGATATGATGTATGTGCACACTTAAGCGCATATGTGTACAACTTATTTATGTGTGTGTGTGTATATATGTGCAGTAAGAATCACACTTCTCTGCATCTGACATTTTTCAATTAATAATACAGCACATATTAACACATCGATCAACGTCAGTTTTTAATGGTATATTGTTTCCTGTAGGCTGCTCATATTAAAATGTATTTATTCTATTGACAAAAACTTAACATGTTCCATTTTTTTATTATTGTAAATAATGCTAATAAATACCCTCCAGGTGCTTGAAAATATAAATTATTTAGGGTAATTTAGAATTTAAAAAATTTACCACATAAGAATAAAGTTCTTCCAGGCACATGAGCCAAACTAGTACATATAACAGCCAAATTTTCTTTCTTTTTTTTTCAGACAATGTCTCATTTGGTTGCCAGGGCAAGAGTACAATGGCATCATCATAGCTCAATGCAACCTCAAACTCTTGGGCTTAAGTCAAGTCATCCTCCTGCCTCAGCCTCCTGAGTAGTTGAGACTACAGACATACACCATCCTGACTGGCTAATTTTTTCCCTTTTTTTTTTTTTTTGAAGAGACAGGGTTTTGCTATGTTGGCCTCAAGCAATCCTTTCATCTCAGCCTCCCAAAGTGCTAGGATTATAGCCAAAAGCTACTGAACAGAGCCTAAAGTTTCTACTTTTAAAAAATGGCTCTATGATTATGTGGAAAGAGCTGTAGAACGTGGCAAACATTTTGTATGCTTGTTTTATATATATGAATTTGGAGAGAATTATACTCCTATCTTACATACATGACTACATAACTGTTGACAGTAAATTATGTGTAAAGTCTTCTTAGTACTGCCCAAACTATGACACAAAAATGCTAAATTCAATTACAAATAGTGGCTAATGCCTTAGCCACACAAGAAATTTTGATGATAATTTCTCAAAGTTGAATAGTAAATTGGGTAATAACTTTTTTAACCTAAATGAATGTTAGCTCCTAAGTTATCTTCCTTTAAAAAAGAAAAAGAGAAACCCGCAACATGTCTCACCTTGATGTTCCTCCTCCTCCTCCTTTGGAATCTGTTCCAGTAATGTGTCCAAGGCGCGAGTGTAGTCTTTCATTACCCAATAGGCAAGACTACGCAGGAAGGGATCAGGATGTAATCTTCTGCAACTGAATCCTGATTCATCCTTTTGGTAACCCAAAATCTTCTGATTTAGGATGGACATATAAGTGGATGAAGTCTCAAATTCTGATTCATATAAACGGGCAATAACCATGGCTAGTTGAATATCTTCCATTTTTTCAAGACATACCTGCAAATTTAAATATTAAGAAATACTTTTCTTACTTAATGATAACTATTTAAAGATATGAAATAATCCCACCAATACCTTAAAATTATCTACTATTTATATTGCCATTGTGGGGAGAGAGGGTCCAAAGGTTTATACAGTGAAAGGTAGTTAAATAACTGATGGTACAGTAAGAGACTAGAACATAGTACACTCAAGCCTAGAAAGATCATTTATAAAATAAGCATAAAACAACTGACTTAGGTCAATTTAAATTAATAACATTCATTTTTAAATTAGATACAACTTATGATATTTCGATTTATACATGAGTTCTTAACTTCCAACTATACTTCCATATATACATAAAAGGACCTTCTATTTACAAAGCAAATAACTTATGCCATACATGAAATTTTTATTTATGTTATCTCATAACTTTATATTTTCATTTATAACAGTGCCACTATTTTAAGTTCAGTAACTTCTATAGTTATTCTGTCTTCATATAAGATAAAAAATCATAATCTCTACAACCTTTATAGGTTTCAATCACCTTACAAATATTTTATAGCATGTTTTCTTATTTATACCTCTATGGCATCTTTCAATGAACCAGCTAGCAAGAAAAAAGCAGCAGATTGTTCAAAGCGTTGTTTTCCAAGTAAAGAAAAAGCATTTTTCAAAGCAGCTTTACGCCACCTATCTTCATTAAAGTTGTGGCTAAAAAACGTTGTCATTTTTTCATCATGCTGTGACCTATAAACCCAAGTACAAACAGTGGTGGTTAAACTAAATTTAAAATATTTTAAATTCTTTATAGAATGCATAAATATAGAAAATAAACCTCAAACATACATGTAAAAGAAAAACAATAACTTCAGTTGGTATATATTTGCTATTTATTTTCTCTTTACTTCTTCTAATTAAAAAAGCTTATAATGCTTATATATACATAAACAGGAAACGAGAGTATTTTTACTTTCCAAAGTAAAGTAAACTTCTTACCAATATCCCATTCGTAAGTTGAAAAGATATTTTACCCATTTTTTGCAGAGAAAGGAACCAAGTCACAAAAAAGTTGTTGATGTGACCAAGCTCATGTATCTTACTATTTTCAAAAGCATTAGATTTCTGATTCACAGCACAATCTTCACTTCATTAAATCACATTTAGTATTAAGGCAACTTACCTAAATAGACCCCACACTACTGCTTTCTTCTTCATTGAAAGGTAGAATAAAGCAGCATCTAACGCATCATTGTTCCTTTGAAAGGAAGCTTTGGCAACCTAAATGGCAAAGAAAATATTAAATTAACTAGTTGACAAAATAATTAATCAACAATTAATGCTTCACTGCTACGTCTATGGCTAATAGAAACTGTGAAGAGGGGGAAAGTTGGTTCTGTTCCACAATCTCTAGTAACTTAAAATACGTGATCCTAGAGAAAACTGTTTGCATGCCTGAAATTATAACAAAAATAATAAAAATAACAAAATAGCTTGCATTTACTATTTACCATGTACTAGGCACCAGTCTAAGCATCCTTCATTTACCTTAATGAATCACAAGCCATGAGGTGACAGAGACAGAAAGGTTAAGAGAATTGCCTAAGGTCATATACATAAGGGAGAGAAATGGGATCAGAACTCAGGTGGTAGGAATAAAACTAACACAGGAAACCTCAAAGAAGGCAGAATATCCAATAGATGTGATATTTTTCTTAAAAATTTAACATTCAACAAATAACATATTACATTACTTAATGTCTTATAAAAGCTAAAATGCTAATATCCATAGTGTATATGATTTCACAACCGAAGGCTTTCTCAACTAATACTGATATAGACATCTGTGAATAAGTATCAGTTACACACATACACATGTATAGGCATACACTATTAAAACTACAGATAAAAATAAATGCCCTAGGCTCGGCACTCATAGCATGGTGGTTACAGCACCAGCTACATACACCAGGGGTGACCAGTTCAAATGTGACCCGGGCCAGCTAAAAAAACAATGACAACTGCAACAAAAAATAGCTAGGTGTTGTGGCAGGCGCCTGTAGTCCCGGCTACTGGGGAGGCTGAGGCAAGAGAATCGCTTAAGCCTAAGAGTTGCAGGTTGCTGGGAGCTGTGATGCCACAGCACTCTATAGAGGGCAACATAGTGAGACTCCATCTCAAAAAAAGAAATAAAATAAAATAAATAAATGCTCCAGTAATTTTTAAACATATTTTTTAAAAAATACACTTTTCTGGCATGTTTTCAATCAAGCTTTTGATAATTATGGGAGATTTGCACATTCTTTCTGGCATATAATTAATGAAAGCTGAAGTCTCTTTATTTTAAAGGGCCTACAAATTTTAGTTCTTAGGGGTTCCTTGAGAAAACATTTTAATGAGCACATAATTCTCCATGCATAGTAACTGATAACATTCTTTTAGTCATATAACCAAAGCTGATGAATTTATACACAGCCAATCAACTGTGTGTAAGTTTAAGGACTATCAAGTAATCTTAGTATGTAATTATATTGTTCAGAACACAATAGCATACAGACTGCATCTTTTCAAAGATGCTGAGACAGCCTAGGCAATCCACTAAGGGGCATAACAATAAAAAAAGAGGATGTTTTATCAGCTCACACTGACTGATGGCAAAGCAGGAACTAAACAGGTATGGAAGAAAGGGGAAAGACTCCTAAAATTGCATAATGAAAATGTTCTACTGCAATATTCTTTTATTTCCATTCCCTTTTTTATTATTTCCTCTGCTCTCCATCATTTAACTTAGTGTTTCAATGTGTTCAATCATTTTTAGAGGATTTTTATTCATATTCAGCTAAGGATTTCTAATATACATTTCATGGCAAAACCTTTACATATTCCTTTGATTTAATTTTAAGAAATAGGTTACTTGTGGAAATAAATCTTATGTATATGTCCCAAATACTCAATTATATGACAATACACTTGTTGACAAGAAAGTAAAGAGAACTTTGTAACATACAGCAGAAATGTGGGGTTAGGAATCCCCACATGTATGTATCATGTACGTCTCATTCTAGTAAGCCACTAATGGGTTAAATTGGCTTCTGCCTTCACAGAAAAAGCGAACAGGTTTGGGCACCCTGAGGCAAACACAAAGACTGTTTTCTGGTCACCTGGGAACAGATACTTTGAAGCTTTTGCAGCCATTGTCTCCAAGGAGTTTCTTGCCTGGAGACATTGTCCAGAGGTTGACAAAATGTTTTACATTTTGTCTTAAGCCTAAAGACCTCCGCACTGTGGAGAAACAAAGTCATAGACCCATTTAAGGTTAACTTGTTGAGTGCATGAGGAAATAGTTCCCCTATAGCTTTGTCTCTCTTATTTTTATGTAGATTTCTTAAGACTTAAGGTAAAAAAGTATTGTGCTGTTTTCCGGGACAGGATATCTGCCACTTAAGTTTAAAGTCAAATAATGAATATTGTAAATCATAGATTAAGTGTGCACATGACTGCAAAAGTATATAAGGTAGTAAGAAATAAAGTTAATTTGCTACACACCACCTGGAGAGTGTGTAGTCTGTTTCTTGCATTCCCCTAATAATTATAGGTACGAGATCTGCACCTGGGGCAAAGCTACTGTCCCTCGCATCTCCATTCACGCAACAAAATAAAAAAAAAGAAACTGCCAAACTATTTTCCAGAGTGCTATACTATTCTATGTGCTCCAAATGACGTCTGAAGGATCTAGTTTCTCCACATCTTCATCAATGTTTGGTATAGTTAATATTTGTATTTTAGCCTCTCTGATAGGTGTGAAGTGATATCTCATTTTGGTTTCAATTTGCATTTATCTAATGGCTAGTGATGTTTACCAGGCATGTCTTCATGTTTTTTGCCCATCTTCTGATTCAATTATTTGTATTTATTTTTTACTATAAGTTTTGAAATTTCTCTTATATTCTAGGTGCAAGTCCTTTGTCAGATTTGTGGTTTGCAAATGTTGTCTCTAGTCTGTGGCTTCTCTTTTCATCTTCTTAACAGAATTTTTTACAGAATAAGAATTTTAAATTTTGGTAGAATTTATCAATATTTTATGTCTTATATTTTGGTGTAATGCCTAAGAATACTTCACAAAGACCTACATCCCAAATATTTTATCTTTTGAAAGTTTTATATTTTCAAATTTTATAATTACATATGTCATCCATATAATTTAAATTTATTTTTGTATAAAACATGATGTTTAGTTTGAGGGTCATTTTGTTTTTATTGTTTTCCTGAGACTGTTGCTTTCTTACAGTGTCCTACACTAAAAAAATCTCCGAATGTTTCCCTTGACCTTAAAGATAGAGCCTAAATTCCTCACTCTGGCATTGAATCCTCTTTCTGCTCAAGGCTTACCTTACCATTTCATCTTTTCTTCCTTAATTTTCTACCATAGGCAGTGAGAGTATGAACATGGGCTCTGGAGCCAGACCACCTTCATTTAAAACCCAAGGCTGTCTAGTGATGACTCATTTCTTCACTTGTTAAGGGGAGGATACAAATAATACCTATTTTAATTTATTTTATAGTACCTGTTTGTGGTAAAAATATAATAAAGGTTGAGTTAATTCATAAAATCAGCACAATGCCTGCTGCATAATGGTGCTCAACAAATTGTACCTTATTGTACAAAATGTGTACCGCAGACAAACTTTTCCATCTTTTTGCCTCAAACCTCCATTTTCTTCTTTCCCTTTGACTCTGTCATAGTCTTCTTCTGTCCAATTCTTACCTATTTTTATAGTTGCCTCTGAGGATGGTATGGCAGTCAAGATTGACTGGAAAGGGGAAGTTTCTGGGATGATGGTAAGGTTCCATATCTTGATAAGGGTTTGGGTTACATACATGCATGTATTTTTCAGAGCTCAGAAAATGTTCCCTTAATATTCATGCATTAAAATGTATGTACATTTATCTCATAAAGACAACTGCAAACATATTGAACTTTAGTTAATGACATGCATGCTTAAGTGTTTAGTAATGAAGTGCACTGATGTCTGTTACTTTGAAATGCAACAAAAGAATAAGATGTGTTAATGGATGGATAGAGGAATAGACAGATGGATAGATATATTATAAAGTGAGTGTAGTAGAATCTATGTAGTGTGTATGTGGGTATTAATTATAAAGTTCTTTCTAATTTGCTATATGTAGGGACAACTTCATGTGTGTGTGACCTGTGCAGTGACACAGGGCTTCATGCACAGAAGGGTTTAATGCTCTGCTGCCACTCTTGAAATTCTTAATAATTTCATCGCTGAACTTGTGTTTAAAATCTAATAGGACAATTAAGTGTGCACACAAGTAGAATAGATACATATAATATGTGCCTACTGCTGGTTGCCACTCCATGTATATGAGTATATATAGGGTGTCCCGAAGGTTACTCATAAAGTTTCCATGCATAGGGAAAATGGGAAATTATGGCTTAATGTACCTTTATTTACAACATTTTATAAAGAAGCGACCAACATGTAAGGAATATTTTGTAAATGTTTTAAACATTTTGTAATTAATATTTTGTAAATAAAGATACTTTTAGCTACTATCTCCTGTTTCTCCCTATGTATAGTGACTTTATAGGCAAACTTTGGGACATCCTGTAGTGTTTGTGATGTTCCATGAGCAGAGAAATCCAGTGGGCCTACAATGTGTGGGAGTTAAGCAAGGATCAAACTGAGTAAAAGGTAAATGAGTTATGTATATAATTAAGCAGAGACACTGACATCCCTAACAGGGTTGCTAACATATTTTTTCTTATTCATGCTACTTCTGCATTAGTCAACCATTTCCAGTAAATATGATGATATAGAAGTAAAGGGAAAGATAAAGCAACCTATAGTATTTTTTCTATTTCTTATCAAAAAACCAAAGGTGGAGATTCTTGATAAAATGTGTACATATCAAAAAGTGAAATTGAAAACAATTGAGTTAAATTTATGCATCATCTCTATTGTAGTAAGAATGAAATGCATTTGCATGTATGAAGTATGAAATACAAATTGTATAATTTCAGTGAGTCTCCCTATGGGTTAAATGCACTTATACTTGCATTGAAAACTTTACATTACACAATACTATGTTTAAAGATGAGAAGTAAAAGTCTTATCTTCTCTCCACATCCACACCAGCATCTGCACCTTTGAGACATTGTGATGTGGCCTATTCTCACTGGAGTTAAGTGATATTTCAGGGTAGTTTTGATTTGCATTTCTCTGATGATCAGGGATGATGAATATTTTTTCAAATGTTGGTTAACCATTCGTCTGTCTTCATCAGAGAAAGTTCTCTTCATATTTCTTCCCCAGAGGTAGGTGGGATGATTTACTCTTTTTCTGTTGATTAATTTGAGTTCTCTGAAGATTCTAGTTATTAACCCTTTGTCAGATTGATACGCTGCCTATATCTTTTCCCATTGTGAAGGTTGTCTTTTTGCTTTACATGTTATGTCATCTGTACAGGAGCTTTTCAGCTTAATTAAGTCCCATTTGTTAATTTTTTTTTGTTGCAATGACTGCTGAAGTCTTTGTCATAAAATCTTTCCCAAGTCCAACATCATTATGAATATTCCCCACACATTCTTCTAAGATTTTTATCATTTTGTGTCTTGGAGTAATACAATCTTTTTGGAAGAAAGTATGGAGAATACTCAAGGAACTCAAATTAGACCTCCCATTTGATCCTGCAATCTCATTACTAGGCATCTACCCAGAAGAAAATAAATCCCTTTATCATAAGGACATTTGAAGTAGACTATTTATCGCAGCTCAATTTACAATTGCCAAAATGCGGAAACAGTCTAAATGCCTACCAACCCAGGAATGGATTAACAACCTGTGGTATATGTATACCATGGAATACTATTCAGGTATTACAAAAGATGGAGTCTTTACATCTTTTGTATTAACCTGGATGGAGGTGGAACAAATTCTTCTTAGTAAAGCATTACAAGAATAGAGAAGCAAGAATCTAATGTACTCAATTCTAATATGAAGGCAATAGATAATTTAATACAAGGGAGGGTAGGGTAATGATGTATCAGGGAGTGGGGAGGAAGAAGAGGGATGGGGGTTATAATGCATGGCACACCTCTTGGAGGCAGGACACAATTACAAGAGAGATTTAACCTTACAACTGCAATCAGCGTAACCTAATTCTTTGTACCCTCAATGAATCCCAAACAATAAAAATAAGAAAAAAGAAGATGAGAAGTAAACTTCATGCTAATAGTTTAAATTTTTAATTATCTTTCCTTAGAACAATAATAATTAGCAAGTGAAAAATGCCATGATGAGTGAGAGCGAGATAGATAGATAGATAGAGATAGATAGATAGATAGATAGATAGATAGATAGATAGATAGATAGAGAAGTGCGTAAGAAAAAGAGCATGTGAATACACAGAAGAACAAAACATTATTTTAATACTTTTAAAATAACTTTATCCCTGATTTTTGAGTGAGAGACTTCACATTTTAATTTTGGATTGAGCCCCACAGGTTATATAGCTAACTGTGGCTATATGTTTGAAATTTTTTCATAACACAATTTTGAGAAAAGTCTTAACTGTTCCTTAAATCCTAACACAAACTGCTGTGAAACTTTGTCTTGGCATTTTATGTTAAACCACAGTAATTTGTAAGTTCTTTGGTATCTAGTGAAAAGGTCAGCTCTGTTATAACCTGGCAGTGTAATCCTAAGAATGCTTTTTATCTCCCTGGGTTTATGTCTTTACTTGTACATTTAAGAGGCTGGAATAGATGGTCTTTTGTTAAGGTCCTTCAAACTGGGAGACCATGATTCACTCATTTATACCCTTTAACTGTAATTTGTATAGGCCATATCCCCTTGTGGGTGTGAGATTTTGAAAAATGAGCTGTCTTATTTATTTCTATTCTTCATATACTTTGCAATAGTAGGCGCACAATAACTGTTTTCTGGATAAATAAATGAATAAGTGAATGAATGACATAAATATTATGTGTATTTCACTTCACAGTGTCTTTAGAAACAACCATTTGCTCATTTTTCATTGTAGGAAAGTTTTGTGTCAAGCCTATGCAATAGGAAGTCTACTTGCAGAAACATAATAGAAGGGGACACTAATACATGCACTGCTCTGATACATCAACCATCCTTTTTGGAAAACTCTCCTCCCCTGCTTAAAAATGATTTTTCACTTGGCTACCCTCCTGCATTTCTGAGGCTCTTGGGGACTTGTATCTTCTAAAATCAGGGGGTGTTAGGTCCACCCTGCCTCACCAAGGCTCAATAGTGTGTGCACAGCTTAGCGGTCCATAAAGTAATTTTGAAAATGGCCAATGTGCCTCATGTGGGTTCAAGGCTCAGCCCCACAAGAGGCTTTTAAAATTTACCTTCTATACTAGAGACTTGTTTTCTATGCCCACTGAAGGGGCGGAATGAGGAGGATGGCTTTGCAAACTCCAACATATTGAGGCAATGAGCCACAAATACCAATGGCAAGTAGCCTGAGGATTTGGAGGACCTGGGATGTCCATATCCATGCCAATGACTACCACACATTTGTTGCACTATAAAATAGGCTAGCTCCACTCCCTCCAGAGCCCACTGTCTAGTCCCCCTTTCCACTTTCACAAGCTCTACTTACTACTTTTCAATGAAACAGGCAGAATTTTTCCAGCTAGGCTCAGTATTGGTTTCCCCAAATAGCCTTAAAAAGTTCAGATTTTTTTTGTATTAAATCATAGCTGTGTACATTAGTGCAATCATGGGGTACAATGTGCTGGTTTTATATACAATTTAAAATATTTTCGTCAAACTGGTTAACATAGCCTTCAAGGCATTTTCTTAGTTATTGTGTTAAGAGATTTATTTTCTACATTTAGTAAATTTCACATGTACCTTTGTAAGATGCACCGTAGGTGTGGTGCCACCAATTACCCTCCCTCCACCCATCCTACCCCCTCCCCTCCCTCTCCCCTTTCCCCATATTATTGGGCTATAATTGGGTTATAGGTTTCATATGAAAGCTATAAATTGGTTTCATAGTAGGGCTGAGTACATAGGACACTTTTTCTTCCATTCTTGAGATACTTTGAGAAGAAAAATATGTTCCAGCTCCATCTATGTAATCATGAAAGAGGTAAAGTCTCCATCTTTTTTTAAGGCTGCATAATATTCCATGGTGTACATATGCCACAATTTATTGATCCATTCATGGGTTGATGGGCACTTGGGCTTCTTCCATGACTTAGCAATTATGAATTGGGCTGCAATAAACATTCTGGTGCACATATCTTTGGTTTTTTTTTTTTTTGCAGTTTTTTGGCCGGGGCTGGGTTTGAACCCACCACCTCCGGCATATGGGGTCAGCACCCTACTCCTTTGAGCCACAGGCGCCGCCCCGTATATCTTTGTTATAAAGTGACTTTTGGTCTTGTGGAAATATACCTAGTAGATAAATTGGAGGATCAAACAGCAGGTCTGTTTTCAGATACCTAAGTGATCTCCAAACATCTTTCCAAAAGGAATGTATTAGTTTGCATTCCCACCAACAGTGTAGAAGGGTTCCATTTCTCCACATGCATGCCAAAATCTCTGGTTTTGGAATTTTGTGATGTGGGCTAATCTTACTGGAGTTAGATGATATCTCAAAGTAGTTTTGATTTGCATTTCTCTGATGATTAAGGATGCTGAAAAAAAGTTCAGATAGATCTGTGTGAGCAGATTTGTCACATACATCATTGAACACTCATCTTCTCAGAAGGTCGGGGCCTTGGCATGCTTGGGTGTTGATGTCTTTATGGATGGAAAATGTTGATTTTTCATTTCATCAGTAACCCCCACAGAGGTTGTATTGAGATTTAGGGACCTAATCATTTGGAAAAAGCTTGATTGGAGCCAGCTCTAGTTTCACATTTATTTTGGAAAAGGGGAGATTCATACTACAGAGATCCCTACCCCTCCACAGTCTTGTTTGACAGAGTGTGGGAGAGACCAAATTGGTAATATCAGCAGAGTAAGATGATGGGGAAGGTAATTCAAAGAAGTGATTGAACAAAAGATCAGAAGCAGTGGTGGAAACAGCAGGGGGTTGGAAATCAACAGACCAAGTCTCTGCTTCTGCATCTGTTATACTCTTCACTTGCTCATTGTGTGTATTATTGGGCAAATTACTTTCTCAGGGTCTCACATATCAAATGAAGGGCTGATCCTGGATGGTCCCTAAGTGTCTTCACAGCTCTCATCTGTAAAATTTGGGAGGGTACTTGTCCTCCTTTGGTTGGGTTAATCACATAGGCCTGGAGCCTGACTTCTTGGGTTTATGTCTGGGAGTTAACCATTTCCTGTGTGTGTGACCATAAGCTAACCATTTAAGTCTCTGTGCTTCATTACCTCATATGTAAAATGATAATAATAACAGTATTTGTCTTATAGCACTGTTATAAGGATTCTTTTAATTTATATGAAGAATTTAGAATATCGCTTGGTGCATGTTAAGTGCTAATAAATGCTAGCTGCCATTATTATTAAATGCTCCTTCCCTGGGATAGCCTGAGGAAGCCAAGGTAGATTCCAGTCTCTGGCTTTTCCCTCTTCTCTTAATGAAGAGACCACCTAGTGTTTGTTTTTCTAAGCCTCTTTAGACACATACCTCACCTACCTTTGGGTAAGGTCACCTCTTATTCTTCCATTGTATGACATCCTGGGGCTGCTATATCTGGGACCTCAATATAGATGACTTTAGAAAACAGTTCAACAGGATTTAGTCTTGCCATTAAAATTTCAAAGGTTCCATTCATCTTTCCAAATTTGCTTCTCTAATCTCTAGGTTTTGCCTTTTCCCAGCTGTGATGGTCCATTTTGGGGTGGAGATGAGACAATCAGGGCAGAAAAGATGATGGGTCTTCTCTAATCTCTGGTTTAAGATATCACTGTGAACAATTCATGTCCATAGATCCCTCTTTTTTCCACTGACATATCTGGTAAATTCAAACAAATAGTTAAAGAAATAATGGTGAATTAAATGATTGATACTGCAAATACCATTTGAGCTTGAACTTGGATCACAGTAATATAGAAAATTTTAGTCAGAAAGTCCTTAGAGATGAACTTATCTGATTCCCTCCTTCTACGATATATTGAGAAAACTGAGGCCCAGAAAAGGGAAGGGATTTGCTGAAAATTATATAACAGAGTTGGAGGTAGAAGCTAGGTAATTTTATTGTTAGTTGTAGACCCCATGCCTATATATCTTGCCTCTGGGGCATTTTTAGAGTTACTATTTCTAAATCAAAAGGAACTACTCTAAGAACACTGGAATTTAGATGGGTAAGAGAGGTCTTTTGGTTATCCTTAGAATCCCTGGTAGCCAGTTGACTACTCTTCCTTTAAACAGTGCCAGCCTTGCTAATGCTCAAAGAAGTCTAGGAGAGCCAGAATTTCAGAGCTTCATGTGCCCAACTGTACCATCATTGATGGGTGGGGACAGAAGGAGAGGCTTCCCAGCTGGATTTCCAATGTGTCTCTAGGATCTGGGGGAGCTTGTCACTCTGCAGAAATATGCATGGCTGGCAGCATATGCTTTGAGGTGCTTGGTCAAATAATCCAAAGACAATGAAGAGATATGAATAGAATTGGTTGAATATTGAATCAGGGGTCACTATCTGGTTTGTTCAACAGCCAGATAATGGGAGTGGCATAGAAAAGAGAGCAAAGCACAGTATTAGTCCCTGGTCAACAAAACAACCTTGCAACTTCCACTACCATAGGAGATTTCATCCAAAGGAAAGACAATAGAAGAGTAATGATTGATTCTTAATCTTGAAGCTGACAGATTCTCCAAAGAACATATAATACATCCTCTGGAGCCACCTATCTCCAAGTTGCAACTACCATTTATATTCTGGTGACCTTTGATTCTATATGTCCATTCTCAACCCAAAGCAACAAATTAAATGTCAAGCCGTCTGCCACCTGGATGTACCACAGGTGCTATAAACAAAACATGGGCAAAGTAGAATTTATCATATTACCCCTTAAAAATGCCCCTATTCTCAAATTTCTGATTTTATTTGATGGTATCATTATCCACTGTAACCTACCCTAGAAAATGTGAAGTCAACCTTGAATCACCTCCTTCTTTTACCTTCTAGACCCAAATCCATCAGCAAGTCCTACTGATTTTTATCTCCTAAAAATAACCAAGTTTGTACACTTTCTATTTCTATGGATTTAATTCAAAGGCCTATCATTTCATATTCAAACTAGTATGATATCTAGTTGTCCCTGTCTCCAATCTGGGTCCCATCTGCTTCATTCTACACACTGCCAAAATAATCTTTTTTTTTTTTAAAAAAAATTAAGATTAATACAAGGGCACAATTGGGTAGGGTAGATTGTTTTCATTTCTAAGGTAAAGTTCAAGTCATAGGGGAGCCCTTTACTCTGGAGTGTGCTGAACACCCTCACATTGTGCATATTCGGTGAGATTCTTCCAATTGTCCTCCTTTTTTCCCTCTCTCCTCTCCATCATCTCCACTCCCTCTCTTTATACTGTATTTGTGCTTTTCTTTCATGTGAGCTTGTAGTTGTTTATGTCTTGGTTTCATATTAGTATTGAGTACATTGGATACTTTTTAAAAAACATTGTGATAATTTACAAAGAAGAATGCGTTTCAACTTTATCCAGGTAAGTACAAAAAGAAATATAGAGACTCTATATTTCTTATGGCTGAATAGTACTCCATGTTATACATATGCTGCAGTTTGTTAATACATTCATGTGTTGATAAGCACTTGAGTTGATTCCACATCTTGGCAATTGTGTATTGAACTGTAATAAACATTTTAGTGCAAATTTCCTTGTGGTAAAATACATTTTTTTCTTTTGTGTAGATACTAGTAATGGGATTAAAGGATCAAATGGAAGGTTGACTTTTAGGTCTTTGGTAATTCTCCATATTTCTTTTCATAGATGTTGTATTAGTTTGCAATCCCACCAATGGTGTATAAGTGTTTCTTCTCCCCATATCCATGCCAGCATCTGCAGATTTGGGATTGTATGAAATGGGATATTCTCACTGGAGTTAGTTGATTTCTCAGAGTAGTTTTGATTTACCTTTCTCTGATGATTAGGGATAATGAGCATTTTTTTCATATGGTTATTGACTGTCATCTTCAGAGAAATTTATGTTCAAGTCTCTTGCCCACTTATAAATGGGTGTGCTTGCACTTTTGTGAATGACAAATTTGAGTTCTTTCATCTCTTTGTTAGATTTATAGCATGGAAATATCTTCACCCACTGTAAAATCTGTCTGTTTGCTTTAGTTGTTGTACAGTTTGCTGTGCAGAAGCTTTATGACTTGATCATGTCCCCCCCATTTTTTTTTTTGGTGTTGCTGCAATTGACAAGAGGGTCTTCTTCATGAAATCTTTTCCAAGGCCATATTCTCAAGAGACTGCCCCAAACTCTCTTGTAGAATTTTCATTGTTTCATGTTTTTAATTTAAATATTCTATCCAACGAGAGTCAACTTTTGTCAGGGATAAGAGGTGTGGGTCAGATTTTTTGGTTTATCAAAGATTAGATGGTGACACATGGCTGAGTTCATCTCTAAGTTCTCTATCTGTTCCATAATTCTATGTCTGTATTGTTATGCAAGTCCCATGCTGTTTTGATCATTATAGACTTGAAGTATAACTTAAAGTTTGGTAACATGATGTCTCCAGATTTGTTTTTATTTATTAAAGTTGTATTGGCTAGTTAGGGCTTTTTCTGGTTTCAAATGAAAGAAAGTAATATTTTTTAAAGTTCTTGTTGATGAAATTTCAATGCTTGATAAAGTTATGTTCCAAATTTTTAATTATTTCTGGT
>CAUYRH010129596.1:0-20696 GCA_963574655.1 Perodicticus potto
GGAATACTATTCAGCCATTAAACAATGGAGACTTTAGAGCCTTTGTATTAACCTGGATGGAAGTGGAATATATTATTCTTAGTAAAGCATCACAAGAATGGAGAAGCATGAATCCTATGTACTCAATTTTGATATGAAGACAATTAATGACAATGACAAGGTGGGGGTGGGGAAAGGGGAGAGCAGAGAGAGGGAAGGAGTGAGGGGGTGGGATCTTGGTGTGTGCCACACCTTTTGGGGGCAAGACACAATTGTAAGAGGGACTTTGCCTAACAAATGCAAGCAGTGTAATCTGGTTTCGTGTATCCTCAATGAATCCTCAACAATAAAAAAAAAAAGAACTTAAATAAATCAGCAAGAAAAATGTCAACAATCTCATCAAAAAGTGGGCAAAAGACATGAACAAAACTTTTTTCAAAACCAGATAAAGAAACATCCTACAAATAGATTTTTAAAAGGCTCAACATCACTAATCACCAGGGTAATGTAAATTAAAACTACAATGAGATACCACCTTATCCCTATCTGAATGGCCATTATTAAAAAATAGCAAAATAATAGGTGCTGGCATGGATGCAGAGAGAAAGGAATGTTTATGCACTGTTGGGGAGACTGCAAATTCCACAACTTCTGTGGAAAACAGTATGGAGATTCATGAAAGAAATAAATGTAGATCTACTATGATCAAATAATATATACCCAAAAGAAAAGAAGTCTTTTTATAAAAAAGACTCCTGTGCTTTGACATTTATTGCTGCATAATTCACAATTGCAAAGATGTGGAACCAATCTAAGATGCCATCAAATCACAAATGGAGAAAGAAAATGTGGCCTTAAAAAGAAATGTAATAATGTCATTTGCAGCAGCTTGGGTGGTACTGGAGACTATTATCCTAAGTGACGCATTTCAGGAATGGAAAACAAAACACCCTGTGTTCTAACTAATAAGTAGGAGCTAAATGATGGGTACACACTGAGGAAAGATATGTAAAGGTCATTGGGGGAATCTAGGGGGAAGATGAGATGGGAGATGTGAATTAAAAACTTACCTACTGGGTCCAATGAACACTATTCTGGTAGAAGGTACACCAAAAGCTCTGACTTAACCATTATGCTCATACAAGGTATCCATGTAACAAAAACATTTGCACCTCTTTATTGTTTGAAATAAAAATTAAAAGAAATTAGTAACTGAAATAGTATGGTATCATGTATGTATAGACAAAAGAGTAGACTTGAAGAAAAAACTCAGAAATAAATCCCCAAATGCATGAATATTTAAGAATTATTAAAGATAGCATTTCTTATTTCTAGGGTATAAAGGGAGTTGTTGCACCAAGGCAAATGGTCACTATGGGGAAAAAAGATGAAATTAGATCAACACATCCCATCATAAACAAAAATGAACTTTAAATGAATCAGAGATCTAAATATAAATTAATATTAATAAGAGTAATGAAACCCTGTAGGTACTGAAAGAAATCATAGGTGAATTCTTTGATGAGTATAGGAGATAGTTTTCTAACTATGACTCAAAATCCACATGCAATCAATTAAAAGATTAACACATTTGGCGATAGAAAATATTTTAAGAAAACTCTCCTTAACAAAACATACGAAGGACAAAAAGCAACTGAAAGACTAGGAGAAGTTTCTGGCACTATATATCATATATCAAGACCTAACAATAAAAAAAACACATTGAGATTAAAAACAGAAACATTCAACAGAAAAAAAACGGGCAAAATCATGAACACATCGCAAAAATATATGTTAAAATGATTCTTAACCATGTGAAAAGATGCTAACTTCAATCATAATGCCTTAAAACATAAATTAAAACTATAAAATATTATTATAAGATATAATATTGGTAAAAATTAAAATGTATAAAAATAAATCATTGGAAAAAAAACTAAAAATAGAAATTTTCCATTGGAGCCACTGTAGGGATGCAGAATCTCTTACAAATTTACTTTTCATTTTACATGTTCACTTCTTGGAATTTGACCTGAGGATATATTTCTCTCAATACAAATTACACACACACACATATGTATACATGTATTTGCAGGTGCATTATATATGTATACATAAGCTTATTTATCACAGCATTATTTATAATTGCAAAATAGGCTTGGCACCTGTAGCTCAGTAGCTAGGTCACTGGCCACATATACTGGAGCTGGCAGGTTTGAATCCAGCCTGGGCCTGCCAAATAACACTGACAACTACAGCCAAAAACTAGCCGGGCGTTGTGGCGGGTGCTTGTCACCCTAGCTACTTGGGACACTGAGGCAAGAGAATCTCTTAAGCCCAAGAGTTTGAGGTTGCTGTGGGCTGTGAAGCCAAGGCACTCTACCCAGGGCGACATAATGAGACTCTGTCTCAAGAAAAAAATAAAATATAATATAATCGCAAAATATTGAAAATAAAATTCATATATACATAGAAGCGTAGTTGAATAAACTCAGATGCACATACCTAAGTACAATACAGCTATATAAAAATCTAAGTGATATGTTGGTAAACTATTATGTAGCAATTTTCAAAATACCTGCATATATTCTTAGGGGAAAAATACAAAGGGCGAAAGAATACCCTTAGTTTTACCTTGTCTCTGAAAAAGAAGCAAGAAAATATACGTATAGACTTATCAAAAATATATGTATAATGATATATACCCTACTATTTTAATACATGTATGAAACTATGTATATACACACATATTTGTACACTGTGACAAAAGAAATGACAGAAAAAGTAAACAGAAACTAACTAACTAAATAAATGAGATTGGTTTCTTTCCTGTAGAAGCTAGGTAGAAATGAGTTGGAAAGAGACAGTCACGTGAGAATGAATGGATACAAGAAAGTGACATTTAACATACATATGTAAGTTTCAGTTTTCTGAGGTGCATTTTAAATCTGCCATTCTATCTATAAGCAGCTTTGAAAAAAGATTTATTTAAGGAAAGCCTTTAAAACTAGAAGCTAAAAGGAATTTTTTTGGATTAAGTGTGGATTTTATAACATCCTTGGTAATCAAGGGCTCTTTTTTCTCTAGGGATTCAAAGGAACAAGCAAAACACTAAAAGTCAGGAGTCAGCTTTTTTTAAAGCTGGCAGTATATATTTATTTTAGATTTTTCAAGAGATTTAATTGACCATATTTTCTAATATTTGCCATTGTTAGCTGGTTGTATGATGGCTCATTTTTAAAATTTTATTTCTAAAATATACAATCATGCATAAATGTTTGATTACATAAAATTTTCATTAAAATATTTTTTCCTCATCCAGTCTCCAGAGGATAGTAATAGGGGAAGGTAGTGACTGAGGTAAAGTTCAAAAAAACTAACAGACACAAACAAAAAACACACCAAGATTTCTGCTCCAATTTTATTCTAGGTAAAAGAGACAAACTTGAAGGGAAAATAATGTTATTCACAAAGATTTTTAAAATAAAGATAGCTAGGCCAATGACAAAATTACAGGAATTGTTTTGAATGAGTTTTACTCTTCCTGGAATTTGAAAATCAAGCCACTAAAATTAACAGTTGCAGTGTTAACACTGAATGCCTGTTAAAGTGAAGCAGTTAATCACCGGGAACAGCATATTAAAACTGTTAATTTGTAGGTCTGAAACTTCCTTTTAATTAGAGTTGTAGGAAAAGTTTCCTGTTCAAAGCAATTCTAAGATCTCATGGCTTTCTGTCGTGTTTGTGAAATATCACAAAGACAAGTCCTTTTGGAAGCGGGGGCGGGGTCAGGGTGATAAAGGAAAATTTGAACACTTGATTTGGGAAAATTAAGCTCCCCCACCCCTTAGCTTTTAAAAATAACCTATAACAGAATAACAAGGCTTTTGATTTCTGGAAAGTGACAAAAGCCATTCAGACTGGGTTAGCAAACTACAGAGCGAGTGGGTTGCATCTAGAAGACTTAAATATTAAAATAAAAAGCAAAGAAGACACCTCTAGAAACAATATCTAAAACCTAGCATTATAGAGAGAGCTCTGGGGGCTAGGGAATTGTTGATAATGTCTTCAATGTCATAAAGCTTTGGTCCCCGAGTACAGCTTCTCAGACCAGTGCCTGTTTGATTTTAGTACTACATGGGGAAAGTTTGTAAAAGGTAGGTTACTCGGCCACTGCAAATAGAGATTCCAATTCAGTAAGTTTGAGGTGAGTCAGGAATCTACATTTTAGTGTGTGTCTCAGGAACCGTTCGTGCAGATGCTTCAGAGACTGACTTTGATTCACATCCTCCAGAAAGCTTACAGCCTCTTATTTTGGTGATGTCTTTGTATAAATGAGAAGACCAGCAGAAGGCATTTTAAAAATCACATTTATAAATAAATGACAATCACAACTAATGTGTAACTTCTAAGTATTAAGACATGAAAATAATAATCAAAAGCTATAAAACAATTTCAGTATAGGTATATTTGTAACAACTAATTAGGTAAAACACACACTGTGAGAATAATCAACCAAAACAACAGCAACCAGGATAGGTTACATCAAACGTCCTTATGCTATTGAGTCCCTACCTGGACTTCTAATTCTATTTAAAAATAAAATAATAACAATGGTTAGCATTTATTGGACTTTTTCTATACAATATTGAATATATTAAATTCAAATGTTCACAAAGCACTATGAAAAACTATTATGATCATCATTTCGAAAATATTACAAACTGATAGACAATATGAAAAACTTTTCTGAGACCACAGATTTGTTATATGGTGATACCAGGATTTGAGTAATTGCCTGTCATATAAAAATGTGTTCAGTTAGCACACATCACAAAGTCACAAAGCTGAAGATGCCAGTGCGGGTGTGGAGAGAAGGGAACACTTTTACACTGTTGGTGGGATTGCAAACTAATACAGCCTTTTTGGGAAGAAGTATGGAGCATCCTCAAAGAATTCCAATTAGACCTTCTATCTGACCCATAAACGCATGGGTTGTTTGGAGGTCAGTATCTAGTTGCTGAGGAGACCTGTTTCCATCTTCCTGATTTATTGGCCCTCAAATAAGGCTTGGCATCTTCAGTAGCGTTCAATTCTCACAGGATTGGGAGTCTGAAGCTCTAACCAGACTTTTTTTTCTAGGAAGCACTCATCAACTTTCCAAACAGTAGTCCTTGGCCTCAAAGGGACTTTCCTGGGGGTGCAGGAGCTGCCCTACTCACCCCAAGAGTGGCTGCCCAAACTCAGCAGGTGCACCAGAGCCAGCCATCTGCTGGGAGCCTGTGCTGCAGCCCTCCCACTGGCAGTGTCCTGCTAGCAACTGAACAAATGGGAGTTTCACTCTGCTTGGTGGCTCAATCCCAGCTGCTGGACACCATTAAAGTTCACTCACTTGTTCAACCCTTCCCAAGGCAGCTCGGTGAGCACCCAAGTCTAAGAAAACTGCAGTACAGGTCTTCCCCATCTCTAAGTCTTTGACAGAAAGCTGGCCAGCCTCTGCACACACAGAGAAACTTGCCTTATGTGCTGTTCTTCCTCTGCTCCTGACCTCCTCCTTAGCTCCTGGAATCCCCTGCTGTCTCATTGTGCCCCAGAATGATGTATCTTGGCAGGACGCTCCAGCCAGAAGTGGAAGGAGTCCTCTCTCCCCTGTGTCACTGGGAGTGGCAGCTGAGAAGATGTCTCTAGTCTGCCATCTTGCTCCACTTCCTCCGAAAGTTTTCTTAAGCCCTACTGTAACTCTTTCCTTCCTTCCTCATTCACTTTTTAAATGTCTGTAGAATCTATTGTAATACCTCCTCTTTTATTGTTGATTTTTAGTAATTTGTATATTTTTTTATTCTCTTGAGTTTAGTCTGACTAGCGAAGTATTTATTTTAGGGATCTTTTCAGAGAATCAGCTTTTAATGTCGCTGACTTTTTTTCCATTGAATTATATATTTCTTTGATTTCTGCTCTTTATTTCATAAGTTTGGCTTGTTTTGTGTCACAATATCTTTTTTAAAATTAGTTCTTAAGGTACAAGTTTAGGTAAATTACCCTTAGATCATTCTTTTTAACCAAGCTTTAAATTATAAATTTCCCTCCAAACGTTTCTTGAACTGCATCTCACAAATTCTGAAATTTTTTTAGCTTTGCTTCAGATATATGTGTATGTATGTGTGTTTGCGTGTGTGTGTGTGTATATATATATATGTGCGTACACGTATATGTGTATTTTTTTCTATTTTTTATGCCTTCATTGATCCATTAATTTTTGAAAGTGTATAATCTCATTCCACATATTTGAGAATTTCCAGATATCTTTCTCTTAAAGATTTTGAATTTAATTTGCTCAAAATAAAAGCACATTCTTTGTATGATTTCAGTATATTATACTAATTGAAAATGTATTGGGGTATGTTTAAGGCACCAAATTATATTCTGTCTTCATGAATTTTTTTATACCCACATTAAAATGACTGCTTCTATGGTTGGGTGGAGAGTTTACACAAATGGCAATTATAAGCTGTTAGTTATAATTAAGTTAGTATTAAGTTATTTATAATCCCTTTAATTTTCTGACTTTTATTCTATCAGTGAATGAATGCTATCAGGGTATTTGACTTCTTTAAATTGTGTTTTTGAATCACGTATTTTGAAGAATTTTTGATTATAGACACTTAAAACTTACATACCTTTTTGACTAATTAACTCATCTTTATGAAATGAATGACTCTTTTTAATATTTTAAAGTCTACTTTTTCTGATATAAAGATCTATTCCAGATTTCTTTTTTGTTGCTGTTTGTTTGTTTGGCATGGCAAGCATTTTCTATTCATTTTACTTTCAATCTATGTCTCTACATTTAAAGCATATTCCTTGTCAAAAGAATATAGTTAGTTCAACAATCTTATACAATCTCAACTCTTTTTTTTTTTTTTTGCTTACACAATTTCTACTTTTCAAATAGATTTTTAAGTCACTATATTTAATGTAAATGTAGATATGCTTGGTTTTAAATTTGTATCTTGCTATGATATTTAGGGTATGCATTCTTTATCTCTCTTTTTCCTCATTTTCTTATCTTCTTTTAGATAAATAGAACATTTTATTCCATTTTATCTTGAGCATTTTTGTTCTCCTTTATCTGTTCTTTAGCGATACTCTATTGTTAAACTATTCTTCTAGGGTTGCATTATGCATCTTTAAATTATTAACATCGAGAGTAAAATAATGTTATGCCATGTCAGACAAAATACAATAACCTTAAAACAGCATACTTTCATACCCTCTTCCTTTGACGTTATTGTCATGTATGTTAGAAATAAATTATCTTTAAGAGATTTAAAACAAGGATAAGATAGTTTTTGTGTAGCTAAATATTTACTATTTCTCAGGATATTCTAAACCTGTGCTGTTTTAATAAAAATTTCTATTATAGTTTTATTGTTTTTCTACTTATGCTTTTCAGTGTTTGTTACAGGGCACATTTGTTGTAATGAAACTTTTAGCTTCTGTTTCTTAAAATTAATCTTTATTTTGCCTTTTGTTAAATTCTTCTATGTATATTTGTTAGATATATATTTCTGGGTTCAAAGGTTTGTGTGTGTGTGTGTTTTAATAATGATTCATGTCTAGCTTGTATTGTTTCTGAGGAGAAATCTAGTGCCATTCTTTTCTTCATTCCTCTCTATATAATGCATCTATTTTCTCTGAGTACTTTTAAAATTATGTTTCCATCGTTCCTTTTCACACTTTTAATTATTACACAATCTGGTATTTATAAAATCACTCACCTTTTACTTGTTTGGGAAAGTCTTTATTTCTCCTTCAGGTTTGAAGTATATTAGTATAGGATATAATATTCTAGACTTAAGGTTTTATTCCTTCAGCACGTTGATTATGTCATGTAAGTCTTTTCCAGCCTATAAGATTTCCACTGAGAATTCTGCTGACTGGTGTATTGCAGCTCTTCCACACATATCTTTTTTTCTACTTCCTCTAGGACCTTTTCTTCACCCAAGATCTTTTGCAGCTTGATTATTAAGTGCCTTGAGGTAGCCTTGTTTGGGTTAAATCTGCTTGGTATTCTAGGATCTTCTTGTATCAATAATTATTTTGGAACATTCCAATCAGTATATATGCTAAGTTTGGAAAGTTCTTTATTATTATTTCTGTGAATAAACTTTCTATCCTAATCTTTCTCTCTATCTCTTCTTTAAGGCCAATAACTTTTTTATTTGACTTTTCTAGGGGCTATTTTCTAGATCGTGTAGGCATATTTCATTCTTTTTTAATTCTTTTTACTTTTTTCTCTTCTGATTGTAAATTTTCAAATGGCCTATCTTCAAGCTCATGAATTCATTCTTCTGCTTGGTCAATTTTGCTGTTAAGATATTCTAATGCATTTTTAGTTTACCAATTTAATTTTTAGCTCCAGAATTTCTGCTTTTTTATGATTTTAACTCTGCTAAATTTCTTGAATGATCTTCTGACTTTCTTCTCTGGTGTTGTCTTAAAGTTCATTGATCTTTTTTGGACAGCTATTTTGAATTCATTGTCGGAAAGATCACACATTTTGCTCAGTACAGTACTGATTGTTGGTACCTTATTTAGTGCATATGATGAGGTCATATTTTCCTGGATGTTCTTGATGCCTGTGGGTGGTAATCAATGTTTGGATAGGATTAAGTATTTATTTTAATCTTCACAGTTTGGGATTGCTTGAACCTGTCCATCTTGAGAGACTTTCCAGATATTTAAAGGGTATCAAACATTATGATTTATGCCTTAGATCATATGTCAGGCCCAGGAATGCCCCAAGCTGAGTAATGCTGTGTGTCTTACCAACTTCTGGAGGTATCACCTTTGTGGACTTAGATAAGATATGGTGGAATTCCCTGGGTTGTGAACAAAAATCGCACACTACCTTCTCTCACTTTCTGTGCTAGGCTGCTGGAGTTGGGAGAGGAGTGATGTGGATATTCCCTGTGGCCAACTGTGCCAGGTCACATCTGAAGCTAGTCCAATCTCACCCAAAGTCCTGACTTCTGACTGGCTACTTCTATTGTTTATTTAAAGCTGATGGGCTCTTTAGTTGTCAGGTAATGAATCCTGTAGGGAGTAGTACTTCTCTTTACAGCAGTATGTTTCCTTCTGTCCTATGGTGGATCCAGAAATGCTGTTCAAGAACTAATGCCTGAACTCAGGGGCTTCAGAAGTCTGCTTGGTACTTTATTTTACTTGGCTGAGCTGGCAAAGCAAAGTCCTCTGAACTTTTTCATTCCTTTTCTGCAAGCCACAGAAGACACTTCCTGAGCCACATTCCCTATGGTTAGGAGAGGTATGACAGATGCACTGGCTTGGCCACCCCCTATGATGTCTCACTACATCACAGTGCCCCCAAATCTATTGGCTCCAATCAACCAGAAAAAGGAATTCCTCAAGAATCACAGCATTGGTGGCAGGACTTCATTAATAATTTACTCCAGGTCCTAGGGTGATTTTTGTCAGCAGATGGTGAGGCTAGGTAGAACTTAGCCCTTGAGTTTCAGAAGAGGATTTCTCTCTGATTTGCTGGTCTAAATGCTCTTGCGGACACCAGCAGAATTCTGTCCTGTATTGTGTTCCTCTGTGCCAGGGTGGCCTTGAATTTGAATGCTAAGTCTTACAATTGCCTAATTCTTCCTCCTCCAGGTACAAAGTTTCTCTCTCTATCCTGCATGCTAGAGTGGCACTATCGGGGCTATGAGAGGCGTTCTGTGGGAAATGCAAGACTGTCATTTTTGTTCCTTTCAGTGCCTCTGACCTTGATATAATGTTAAAAACAGGTAGTATGATCATTTACTTGATTTTTGCTTCTTCTGATGAAGCTTGCTTGCTTCAACAGCTGTTGAAATTCATGTTTATGCAGAAGGATGATTGTTAGCATTTTCTGTATGGCCATCCTGTCCCCTCCCTTTATTTGCTGTTTTAAACTCAAGATTTCTACAGATGAAATCATGTTTCCCCTTTGTTCTACAGAGCTTACATATGTCTCTTCACTATTTTCTAATTCTTTTAACAACATTTTCCTCATTTACTAAATTGTAAGACATGACCACCATACCTTCTCTATTTCTCTTGCCATCTACCACTTTTATTTAAGGTGGTTATCAATTTCTAAAATTCTTTTTCTCCTCTCATATGTTATCACCTCAGTTCAAATCTCTTAATATTTTCACTCCTCTAATATTTTTCCTTTAATTTACCCCCTTCATGATTATGCTTAATCACAAATCTGATTATGCTACTTTCCTCAAAGACGAGTTATGACAAGGTATATTTGACCTATATCTGTGGTAATGTTGACTATATTGTCATTTTAATTTTATTGTATAATACTTCTGTAAATAAACTTTATGCTCTAAACATATCAGAAATGCTCGGTCGTTCCAAGTACGACATATCTATTCTACCATACTACATACTGATACACTTTTTCCCCTCTACTGAGTGAATTCCTACTTATCCTTAAGCAATGAGTTGAAATGTCAGCACTTCTAACACAATGTATACATTTAACTAGCAAATAAAAACTAGCTGCTACTACTTAGAATCTATTAAAGCCCACTGCTAGTCACTTAAAATCTATTGAAGTCTACAAGTCTCCCAAATAACAAGTACAATTTTTTGATTTAGTTGTGTTTCCTACCAACCCACAGCATATTGAAGAATGAGATGACCTGGAATTAAAATTCTATGCTGTTACAGGCCTGCCACCTTACCAAAGGGATCTGGATGTTCCTGTCAGCCAGTGCCTTTTCATATCTGTAAACGAAAATGGTTGATATGGCCGTATTGGAGGAAAGGGAACGACACTGCTCTAGAAATGCACATTTAAGAAAAAAGAATTTTGAACAGTTTTGCAGTGTCAGCACAGAGCACTATAAACTAAGGATATGCCTGGAGAAGACTGGGGTCATGTAGCAGATTACATTGACAAATATTTGCACTTGGCTGAAGACTTACTTTCAATAGGTTTAGGGAAAGAGCGGAAAATATTCTCCATGAAGAAGAATCAGGAAATATAAGGAAAAATTTATTAAATTTGCAAGAACTGAGAGTCTAAGGGAATTAATGCTCTATTAAGAAAGTGAAGAAGGAGGACATGGAGAGACAAGGATATATAAAAAAAAAAAACTACTTAACAGGTACAATGAGCAACATTGAGCTGATGAGTATACTTATAGCCTTGACTAAAGCCTTATAAAGTTATCAGTGTAACGAAAGAATTTGTATCCCTTCATATTTTGAAATAAAATAATAATTTTTACAAAAGAAAGTCAAAGGCCAACTGGATAACATAAAGCTGCAGAGAAAAAAAAATACATAACTAGTGCACCCATAAAGAGAGTGACATAAGCCAACTAAGGGAGGAATTAGAGCTTGAACCAGAAACTAAGGATATTTTTCTTTCGAGAAATATTAAAATTAAAAGGAAAAAGGTTTGAGCTAGAAAGAAAATAATGTTTTTCTGAGTTTTATGCTGATCATAGCTGAGGAGTAAAAAGATTATAGCCCAAACAAAGTTTGGGAGTAACAAGAAATTTTGTATCTAATTCAGTCAGACAGCATCACTTTACAGATGAGACAACGAAAGCCCACAGAGGGGAAGGTCTTGCTCTAATTCACACTTCATTGTTGGACTATAGCAAGGACTGCTGCCCAGCTCTTAAATACCTAATCTGGGGTTTTATATCAAGACATCATCATAAATTTAAGGCTTTACAATATAGTGCACTGTATTTCTGAAACAATTTCATTCGTGACCATATGAGTAGAGCTCTTTTAGTATGTAATTGTTATATTTTGGTGTCTAATACATTGCTCTCTTGATGATTTGTATAAAACTTGAAAGACCATAAAATTGTGTGGGGCTAAAATTATTTGTGAGTTTCACTAAGGGCTCTAGCTCTGGAAGAATGTTCATTAGAGATGAAGTTCATGGTTAGTATTAATCCTGTGAGTAGGGAGATCTGGAAATAGAAAGTCAGTGTTATGGAAAATGTTATTTTTTCTTTCCTTAACTTATATAAACAAATATTTGTATGCTGCGTAAAATATTATTTCTGCAACTCAAATGATTTTGGTAATGTCATTATTTTCTTCTTTGCTCTGTTAAACCTTTTCCTTTTATAATGTGTCAGTGTTTTCTTAGTTATGTTATGGATAACAGAAGAGGTATGCCCGTACTTTAGGCTTAAAAAGGAAGTGCATTACTACTATCTTATAATACTATAAAAGTATATCAAATTTAAGAGATAAGTAAAATAAAAATCTTTGGGCTCGGTGCCTGCCTGTAGCTCAAGCGGCTAAAACGCCAGCCACATACACTAGAGCTGGTGGGTTCAAATCCAGCCCAGGCCTGCCAAACAGCAATGACAACTACAACCAAAAAATAGCCAGGCGTTGTGGAAGGTGACTATAGTCCCAACTACTTGTGAGGCTGAGGCAAGAGAATCACTTAAGCCCAAGGTTGCTGTGAGCTGTGACACTGCGGCACTCTACCCAGGGCAACGGCTTGAGGCTCTGTCTCAAAAAATAAAAAATAAGTGAAAATAAAAATCTTTGTTATCAGGAATGGTTAGTGCATCATTTCATCACTAGTTATGTACGTGAAGAGTAAATTCCCTATTCTTCATGTTAACAAAATCAAATAAATACACAGAAGACATAAAATAAATATTGGCACAAATCCTAGAAGAAAAAAAGTTGATAATAGCTACATATTTAATATCTAAGATGGTCTTGCCAGGTTGAAACAAAGCGACAAATATTCAATAGGATGAAATTGAAAAGAAATGATCATCAAATTCTGCATTTACATTTTCAAAATCAATCATATAGTAAAGTTTCAAAGAAACTAATTCTTTTTAATTTTAAAGCATATTTTTATTATCTTTTAATAAAAGGTAGTATTTTATTTGTTTTATTTGTTTTATTTTTTTTATTAAATCATAGCTGTGTACATTAGTGCAATCATACCATGGAATATTATGCAGCCTTAAAGAAAGATGGTGACTTTACCTCTTTCATGTTTACATGGATGGAGATGGAACACATTCTTCTTAGCAAAGTATCTCAAAAATGGAAGAAAAATTATCCAATGTACTCAGCCCTACTATGAAAAGGAATTATTTTAATGCTGTACATTTAAAAACTTATTTGTGGGCAATCATTTCTTTGAAATTTTAGTCGGTTTTTTACAAAAATATGTTGGATTTGTAAGGATTTTTTTGCTTGATTTGTAAATGTCCTGGTGAAATTTCAATGCTTACAGTTTTATACTTTATTGATTCTTAGACAATGCTCTTATGTATATAAAATTTCATAATCTTATAGGTAAATTTTGTTTTGATTATTATGCCATTTATCTTTTTCTGTATGTTAAGGTCTTTGCCTTAATTTTAATTTTGTTTGTTATTGTATTGGTATTATAGCTTTCTTCTGAATAGTTTTTGTTCCATTTTTATTTTTCCCATTTCTTTATTTGAAACATTTAGAAGTAGTTTTAATTATGATATGACTTTTTAAAAAAGACAATAACTAAGTTGAATTCTTTTCTTATCAATAGTTTTATGCTTTAGTAGGTGTACATTGTCCATTTATATTTATTCTGATGATAGATTTTCACTTTTCCACCATTTTACTCTTCCTTTTATGATTACCCTTCATTTTATTTTCCTTTTTTATCCTCTGTTTCCGTTAATACTTTTTGCAACTTATCTAGCTTTTTTATTCATTTACTGGTTTGGAAATGATTATGTATAACACACTTGTCCTTCACTTTCCATGGGGGATTGGTTCCAGAAATCTCTATGATACCAAAACACATAAATGTTCAAGTCCTTTATATGATATCAGATATATTTGCATATAACCTAGTGCATCATCCCACATGCATTGAAGTATCTCTATTATTTATAATACCTAATACAATGTTGACCTATTTATATTCCAATTATACAGGGCTTTTAAAGGAATAATGAAAAGAAAAATGTTTATATGTATTCACTCCAAATGCAACCATTCATTTATTTATTTTACTCAATATTTTCAATACATGGTTGATTGAATCCATAGATGTGGAACCCACAGATGGGGAGGTGATGCTATATGGAATTATATACATATAAACATATACATATATATTCAAATATATATATTAGATATAAAATTGTTATTCAATATGTTTGTCAATGTGACAGTAAACTTTTCCATGCTTTACCCATTACAACTGCTAACTCAACCAGCACATTTTATTAATACTTTACTGTTTATTTTACTTTTTTAAAATGCATAAATTATTCTTGTAAAGATAATCAAACTTACTGACTTCATTTGTCAAGCTCTATGTTTGTTGTTCTTGTATCCTATAAATGCCCGCTTGATTCACTGAGTTCACTTACTTTCTAATTAAGTATGGCCTCCAAATAATTTGAGTATTTAGAGTGTTAAAATATTTCTATTATAATATCTTGAAAAGTACTGATTAGCTATCACTCTCAAAGAATAATTAAAGTGAGTTTAAAAACATAGGTAACCAGCATCTCTTAATGACTATATAAGTTTTAAAAAGTCTCTTAAGTTCTCAGGGCCTAAATTTTCTCATTTGTACAATGTCAATAATAGTAACAACTATCATGAGATATACAAATAATTCAGAATCCAAAGTAAGTCCAATGAATTAGTTAAATATCAACCACATTATTCTCTCTGTAAACTATTGTTGCTAATAATGTTCATTTGTTTACATTAATATGCTTTTATTTTTTCTTTCTAATGGATTTTAAAATGATTTCTAAGTTCTTTTTTTTTCTTTTTAGAATATTACAGGGATACAAAAGTTTGTTTGCATGAATTGCTTTTGTACTATTTTAGTCAAAGTTATAGGTGTGTTCCACTCTCTGTGTATATTGTATACACTGTGTATATTGTTCACGTTAGGCATGGATTTACCCTCTCTCTTCCTTTTCCCTCCCACTGGCTTGTTTTCCTTTGAATTTCAATACCAAATGTGCAAATAGGTGATTGTAGACTAGTATAAATTTAATAGAGAGTGCACATGGTGTTTCTTTTTTCCATTCTTGTGAAACTTCACTTAGGAGAATAGTCTCCAATTCGATCCAGGTTGTTACAAAAGGCATTAGTTCACCATTTTTTTTTATAACAGTAGTACTACATGCTATACACATTTTATTAATCCATTCTATGTATTGATGGGTACATGGGTTGCTTCCACGCTTTTGAAACTGTTAATTGTACAGCAGTAAACATTCGAGTACTCATGTCATTTTGATAGAATGACTTTTTTCCCCTTTGGGTAAATATCCAATAGTAAGATTGCTGAATCAAATGGTTGGTCTACTTTTAGTTCTTTCAGGTATCTCCCCATGACTTTACACCGAGGTTTTACTAGTTTGCAGTCCCACCCACAATGAATAAATTTTCCTCTCTCTTCAAAAGGATCCTAGCACATATTTTGGGGGGATTTTTAATAAAAGGCATTATCACTGGAGTTCGAGGATATTTCTTTTTGGTTATGATTTCCATTTCCCAGAGGATTAGAGATGTTGAGCATGTTTTCATATGTTTATTGTCATTATTCTATCTTCTTTTGAAAAGCTTCTGTTCATGTCCTTTTCCCATTTTTTAATGGGATTATTTGATTTTTTTTTGTCAAATTGCTTAAGTTTTTTATAGATTTTGAGACTTTTATCATATATATAGTACACAAATATTTAGGATATCATGTAGGTTTTCTATTAGCTCTATTGATTGTTTCCTTGGCTCTATAGAAAATTTTTAATTTAATCTGTTCCCCTTGGTTAATTTTTATTATTGCTACAATTGCCTCTGGAGTCTTTTTTATAAATTATTTGCCTAAGCTGATGTCTATAAATTTTCTTCTAGAATTCATATAGTTTCCTACCTTAGGCTTAGGTATGTTATGCATTATGAATTAATTTTTGTGAATGGCAAGGGGTGTGAACCTGCTTTAGTCTTTTTCATGTGACTATACAATTTTCCTAGCACCATTTATTGAATAGGGATTCTTTCTCTCAATGTATATTATTGTCTACTTTGTCAAATATCAGATAGAAATATGGAGATGGATTTATATCTAGTTTTTTAGGTCCAATCCTTTGGTCCATGTCTCTGTTCTTGTGCCAGTATTAGTGGAATAAAATTAATATCAACTCCAATAGAAACATTCAATTCTACACTGTCATAAAAAACATAATCTTTTGATGAACAATTATTGGGCCAAGGAGGAAATTAGCATGGAAATTACAAGATTCTTCAAACTAAATGGCAAAAGGTAGGCAAGTTATCAAAATTCGTGGGGAATATTTATAGCCTCAAAGCAGGAATATTCATAGCCTTGAATGCCTACATAAAAAAAAAGAAAGGTGCAAAATCAATGATCTAATGAATAATCTCAAGGAATTAGAAAAAGAAGAGCAAATGAACTCCAAACTCAGCAGAAGAAAAGTAGTAACAAAGGTCAGAACATAAGTAAATGAAATTGATAACAAAAGAATTAAATCAAAGATTAATGAAACAATGGTTCTTTGAAAATATAAAAAAAATTGACAGACCTCATGCTAGATTGTCCAAAAACAGAAAAAAAAGAAGCCTAATAAGTTCAATGAGAAATGGAAAAGGAGATTTTGCAGCTGATATCAAATAAATACAAAACATCATTTCTGAATGCTATCAAAATACTATAAAATACTATAAAAGCCTCTATGTACATAAATGGAAAAAAAATAGGGAAATGGACAAATTCTTAGAAACACTCAACCTCCCTAGGCTCAATTAGGAAAAAATAGAACTCATAAATAGACTAATGTCTGGTAACAAAACTGATATAAAAACCTTCCAAGAAAAAATAGACCCATATTAGATTGTTTTACAGCCAAATATTATCAGACCTACAAAGAAATACTGATAGCTGTACTGCAGAAATTATTTCAGAAGATCAAAAAGAAAGGAATCCTCCACAACTCATTCTATGAAGACAGTACTTTACTCCAAAGCTACAAGAGAGCACAACCAAAAATAAAAATATAGATCAATATCTCATGAATATAGACGAAAAATTCTCAATAAAATTCTAGCAAACTGAATTCAGCATCACATTAAAAAAAAAAATCTGCCACTGCCATTGGGTTTCATCACAGGGAAGGAAGGAAAGATGGTTCAACATATGCAAATCTATAGAAGCAAAAATAAAGACCATATAACCATCTCAATAGACATAGAAAAAGCACTTGACAAAATTCAGCACTCTTTTTCATAATAAGAACTCATAACAAAATAGGCATAGATAGAACATACTTCAAAAGCATAAAAGTCATTTATGTGGAAACCACAACCAACCTCATATAGAACAGGGAAACATTGAAAGTGTTCCTGTTTAGGGGTGGAACTAAGCAGGAGAAGAAAATCAGGGGTATTCAAATGGGAACAGAAGAGGCCATACTATTACTCTTTGCTGATGATATGATCTTCTATCTAGAAAACCCCAAAGATTCTTCCAAGAGACTCAGGAATTGATATATAAATTCAGCATAGTCTCAGGACACAGAATCAATGTGACATGAATCAATAACATTTCTATATACCAACAACAGTCAAGCTGAGAATAAACCCAAAGGCTCAATATCTTTCATAATAGCAAATAAGAAAGTAAAATACTTAGGAATATATTTAATCAAGGAGGTGAAAGTCCTGTATGGGAAGAACTACCAAAAATTAAGAAAGGAAATTGGACAGTATGTAAACAAATGGAAAAAACATAAGTTCATCAATTGGCAAAATCAACATTGTTAAACTGTCTATATTAGCCAATATGATTTACAAATTCAATGTAATTCTTTTTTCTTTTCTTTTTTTTTTTTTTTTTGGCAGTTTTTGGCTGACGCTGGGTTTGAACCACCTCAGATATATGGGGCTGACACCCTACTCCTTTGAGCCACACGCATCGCCCAATGCAAACCTTTTTAAACTACCAGTATCATTTTTGGCAGATCAAGAAAAAATAATACTACACTTCACATGAAACCAGAAAAGAACTTAAATAGCCAAAACTACCTTAGGCAAAGAGGAAAAATCAGAAAGTATCACTTGATCCAACTTCAAACTATACGACAAGGCTATAGTAACCAAAACAGCAGGTCTTGTTCTTTTCTAAAATAATTTTACTTCAATGTTTTTGGTTTGGGTTTACCATTAATACATCTTTAAAAATATGGCTCAGAACTTGAAATAGATTTTTAATTTGGGAATCACATCTCTTTTTTGGTCTAGAAAACTCTAGACCAAAATAATTAATTATTATTATTAATAATAATAATTAATAATAAATAATAATTAATTACTAATTATTATTAGTAATTATTTATTCAAATATATACTATTATTATTTTTTAAATTTTTTATTTAAGTGAATTTAGGGAGTACAAATAGATTATTATTACATGGTTGAAATCCATAGTAGAGAAATCTAGTCTTTTACTTTATTCATCTCTGAGTACTATACATTATACCCATTGTATAATTTTTATTCAGCATCTCCTTTCCCACTGTTAATTAAGATACCCTATGTGACCATATGAACCCATTGCTCAGCTCATTTTTATAAGTGAAAACATGTCATATTTGCTTTTTTAAAATTTTTTTCTGGATTACTTCATTTAGAATAATTGCCTCTAAATAGTTCCAGCCAGGTGCTGCCAAAGACATCATTTCATTCTTTTTCATGGCTGAATAATATATTTAATAAATGGTGGAATATATATACTATTTTTTTATCCACTCAGTTCATGGTCACATAGATTGTTTCTATATCTTTGCAAGTATAAATTGGATGCAATAAACATGCAAATGCAGGTGCCCCCTTTTTAAAAAAAATAAATTTACATCTTTTCTTTAGTTAGATTTCCAGTAGTGGGGTTGCTGAGTCAAATGGTAGATTTACTTTCAGTTCTCTGAAAAATCTCCATACTGTTTTCATGGAGTTGGTACTAATTCATATTCCCACCAATGTACATTCATTTCCCTTTATTGCATCTGCAACAATATTATTGCTTTTTTATGTTTTAATGATGACCGTTCTGACTCAGGTGGGGTGATACTTCATTGTGTTTTCTATTTGACCTGAAGATTGGTGATGGTAAGCACTTTCATATATTTCTTGGCCATTTATATATCCTCTTTTTAAAACAAAATATAATTATGTCTTTTGTTCATTTTTAATGAGATTATTTGTTTTTTCTTGCTGATTTGAGTTCCTTATAGATTCTGAATATTAGCCTCTTGTTAGGTGTATAGTTTATTAACGTTTTTTCTCCTGTTGTGGGTTGTCTATTTACTTGGTTGATTGTTTCTTTTGCTGTGCAGAAATTCTGCCATTATCTATCACTCATCATTTTCATATTTCCTTAAGCTGTATTGCAGTATTTCATGATCTATCTTCCATATCTTTTGAATATGTGTTTTGTGTTTCAAAAAAATAAAAAGAAGAAGCTCTTTCTGTGCTTAAACTCTACTCACTGGTTCATTTTCTTTAAAAGTCAAGGCATAATATAATACAAATAAGAATCTCAATGATTACAGTTATAGATATCTTAGTAGGTTCAGGGGAAATAATCTAGTGATAAAGTTCTGCCTTTTTCATTTCTCTAGAAGGCCACATTCTTTATCTATCCATATATATGTATAGTGTTATCCTTCCCTAAAGAATGTGAAAATGAGAATTACTTCTTTCATCATTAAAGTTAGTAATAGAAAATATATTGAGAGCTTACTGTGTGCCAGACAGTGTTTTAAGTGCTTAAAATTAATTAATGCATTTAATCCTCACAATAATATTAGGAGTAGCTCTTATCATCTTTCTTTTAAGGATATAAAAATGAGACTCAGATTTGTTAAGTAGCTTTCAAATTACATATCCAGTGAATGATAGAGCCCTAATTTCTTTGGCAGCCATAGACAACTAATATACTAATAAAGTTAGTAGGTTATTTTTAAGTCACAGTATGGTTTCCTTTACTACAATTCTAATTACCTACTATGGGTCCCAAGACCATATAGGCTATTCTTACTGCTTTTGTTATCATTCCACCACTATTGCAACAACAAGGTTAATAACAATAAGGTATTTAATAGTACTGTAACAGAGCTTAAAATGTCAAGTCTCTATTCTTCTTAACATAAAAATGGTATTCAATGAAAAAATCCTGTTAGAAAAGCAGTTAAAAGAAAATGGATATTTTATAGCATGAAACTTTTTAATTCAGATTTATTTTAGCCGAAGCTACTTTAGAAGAGGAAAAACAAGTATACTTTCAAAATAAAATACTTACAAAATACTTTCTATTTTGAAAGTGCTAGATAACACAAAATGTGCCTCAAATTCTTGCACAAATGAGAATTTCCATAGAGAACTAAGACACATGTTGTGCACAAAAAGGATCATCTACCAGAATCATCAAATTGATGACATGTACAACCATTCTTAAGTGCAGATGGATGTGGAGGTATGAACACATTGTCTCCAGCAATATATATATATATATATATATATATATATATATATATATATATATATATATATTAAAATATCTCGTTTCTGAAGACAGTACAATTTAATAAGAATAATCATATCATACAACAGACTGACTCAA
>CAUYRH010129601.1:0-30613 GCA_963574655.1 Perodicticus potto
TGACTAGATCTCCAGGAGGGAAAAGTTCCTGTTTTAGTTAGTATGTCCCTCCCCAAAAGGGGAGCAGGACTTTCAGGGATGATTAGGGAGGCATGAGAGAACAGCAAGTCTTCCCAATTGCAGCTTAGAGGCTGGGAGAAAAATTTGGTAACCGGCTGTCCCAGTCACCCCCTGTATAGTTATGGATTTGGGAGATAAAAGACCAGGATTAGAGAGAAGTACAGAAAAAGTTGCTCCAGTGTCCAAACGAAATTTTCTCTCCTGGCGCTCCACTTTAAGGCAGACCTGGGGCTCTTGAGGGGTGATGACACGAACTGGAGCCATGAGAATTTGCCCCAGGCACTCTCAGTCCAGTTTGGGCTCCGATGGGGTCCCTGTCCCAGGAGGCCTTTGCCTCTGGGGACAGGCCACCCTCCAGTGGTCGCCCTTGTATTCTGTACAGGGGCCAGGTGGCTTGCCCAGCCAGTGGTATTGCTGGGGGCAGTCTTCTCTGGAGTGGCCAGTCTGACCACATTGGAAGCACTTGTTTTTCGCTCCTCTGGTTTCCCTCTGCCCCTGGGACCTGCCAAGTATTAATGTTGCCTACACACTAGGGTGGTAGCAGAGGCAAATGACAGACAGACAGTTGTGTTTAAATAATTGAGGTTGAGTTGAGAACCACAGGTGACAAATTAGGGCCCTCAGAAGTGTGCAGAAGGACCCTGAAAGGGATAATGGGGGTGAGGTCAGGAAAACCTGGGCCTGTTCCAGGATGTCCCACAACATTTACCAAGTGACACTGGGGACAATGAAGGACTTGTCCCCAGGGTCACAAAAATGAAAGGCATTCATTTCTATGTTCTATCACTATCATGATTTGCTCTTAGGTGTAATCCAGTTCTAAAATATATATATATATTTTAAACATAAAGATGAGACTCAGTGACCTGTCAGATTTGATATTGCAACCCCGTAACCCAATAGCTACACAACTCGGGTAAATCTTTAACTTCTCTCAGGTTCAGGTGGCCAATCTATAAAGCAGAGGTAGCAGTTCCTGCCTTCCTCAGACAGTGCTATAAGGATCAAATAATATATTGATAAGCATATTTTGAAACGGTGTTGAGTCTGTTTCTAAAGTATCAGCTCCAGGAGAGCAGGGATTTTTGTTTTGTATTCACTCCTTGTTCCTAGAACCAGGACCACGGCCAGCGCATCATAGGCCTGCAGATAGTGGCAGGTGGCAGGCTCCCCCACTCATCTGATGAGGAAGTGCAATGTGGGAGGGCAGGCGTGGACTTGGGCCCACACCTCTGCCTCTGATTGTGTGGCCCTGGGCAGTGACTGAGCATGCCTGACCTTCATTTCTCCTTTGTAACGTGGAAACAATAAGGACCACCTTGTAAGGCTGTTGAGGACCACAAGAGAATGCATATGAAGCTCCTGGCACAGTGCCTGGCACTTACTTGACAATCAAGAGCAGCTATATGATTAGCCAGACGCTTAAAAACTGAAGTCAGAGCAATGTACACAACAAGGACAGCATTTGGGGGTTATAAACACTCCTGACAACCTAGAGAAAATATGAAGAGAATGCACATAGATATACACAAAATATTGCAGATACTTTCAGAATTCATTGTAAAGCTATCCATAGACCCCTAGGCACTGAATTGTTTTCAGTTTTATTTATTTAACATGAATATAGTCCATGATCATGGTAAAAATGCAAACAAGGTAGGAAAAGAAAAGTATTAAAACAGCAAATTACACTACCACTGTCTAGATATAACCAGTATTGATGCTTGATAAACTGTTCACAGGTGCCTCTGCGCATGTGTGTCTATATAGAGAGAGCAACAGTGAGAAATACTCTCGTAAAAGTGAAATTACACGATACATGCTTTTCTTTCTTTTTTTAAAATTTCTAATTAAAAATATATGGGCGGCGCCTGTGGCTCATCAAGTAGGGTGCCGGCCCCGTATACCGAAGGTGGCGGGTTCAAACCCGGCCTTGGCCAAACTGCAAAACAGAAAACCAGCCGGGTGTGGTGGGGGGCGCCTGTAGTCGCAGCTACTCGGGAGGCTGAGGCAAGAGAATCGCCTAAGCCCAGGAGTTGGAGGTTGCTGTGAGCTATGTGATGCCACAGCACTCTACCGAGGACGAGAAAGTGAGACTTGGTCTCTACAAAAAAATATATAGATAGATAGATAGATAGATAGATAGATAGATAGATAGATAGATAGATAGATATAGATATATGTATATATATGGAACGCTTCACAAATTCGCGTGTCATCCTTGCACAGGGCCACTGATCTCTGTATCATTCCAATGTGAGTGTATGAGCTGCCACAGTGAACACCTATATATGCTTCCTTAAATACAAAAATATTTACATTTAATTTTACGTGAATTCAACAGACGGGAAAGTACCAAGGCAAAACTAAAGAACTTTCCATCAAATGCTTTCTGTTACACACATCATTAGTTCCCCAAAAGATTCCTCTGTGGTCAACAAAATATATCAGCGAACGTTTGAGTTGGCTCTGCTATGAATTCTATTTCAGCTCTAGAAGTAAAGCTTGATTCTTATTTGGGGGATGAGTCTATTATCCTGCTTTCGTTTCTGTCTCCTTCCTCTCACCTCTCAATTTTTCTTAGTTTTCATTGTCAGTTTACCAAGGTGTTATTTTTTTTTTTCATAGCACTTGTTCTGTTTTTTTAGGAAAACAGTTTTTTGGTGGGAGAGGCATGGGGAAGGGTGTCAAGGTACAGAGATATCAACTATCTTATGTTCAAATGGTCCAGGGAATACAAAATATTAACGCAGAAATCTTGGGCATGCGATTCAGATGGAATTATCCGAGGAATGGGGGTGAAAGGCCAGAGCACAGATCTGCAGGTCCAGGGAGAAGCCCCTGGCTATCAAATTCCCTGCAGAGGACCATTCCGTGGACTCCATCCTTGACCTGTTCACCAAGTCCTGTGGACTCGACCACCCTCCAAGGCTAAGTAGTTCTCGATCTAGTTTACGCCTAGACCATTCCTTGCCCTATACTTGTTATTCTTTTTTTTTTTGCAGTTTTTGGCTGGGGCTGGGTTTGAACCCTCTATCTCCGGTATATGGCGCCGGCGCCCTACTCCTTTGAGCCACAGGGGCCGCCCTACTTGTTATTCTTTTAATGGTGATAGTCAGTGGGGAGGGGAATATCCATCTCCTCTTTTCTACAAATGATCGTAAAATACAGTGGAACCTCTGTAAGTTGACCACCCAAGGGCCTGTAACAAGCTGGTCAACAAACAGAGGTGGTGGACAGAAGGACCTAGGCCTCAGGTACTGACGTGTGCATGTGGTGCATGTCCAGTCTGTGAAGACCAGGTCAACGTAAGGGGGTGGTCAGTGACGGAGGGTCTACTGTGTTTAGAGTAAGGCAGTAAGCATAACCTAGCCTCCGCCACAGAGGTGCTAAATTAGTGCTTACTCAATATGAAAGCTGAAGTGACAATTTAGTGTTTATCCACGTTTTGTCAGAGAGTGGCAAAGCTCGTGGCATCAGCTCCTTCCCAGCATCTACTGGAGAAGGATCTGGAGTGTGAAGGTCGGTAAGGGGGCCACGTGAGGAGAGGAGGCCGCCGGAAGGGTGGCCTGAGGTCGTTGATGATGGAGCTGGTGCTGTGCGTTAGAGGGGCCTGCGAGTCATCAAGGGGCGGGGGGAGATAGATGCCGTGCGCTGAGGTATTTTTATCGCACAGCTGCATAAGCAGACAGCTCATTTTGCATGATTTATGAGGACCTTTCTGGCGTGTTCTTTTTAACCTAGCTGACTCTGTAAGAAAGAGCTGCATGCCCAGGGGAATCATTAATTGAGGAATTCCTCAAAATAGAACCATCTCCAGGAAGCCTGGATCCAAGGAGGTCTCGTGGTGACTGTCCCATGCGGTGGTCTCTGCTGTGCTGGGTTTGAGGGTCTGCTGAAATGTTTCCAACCAGGCTGATGCCTGAGCTCCACTCCGAGGAAACCGTAGATTTTTAGTCTGTGGACAGGCCAGGCATGTGAGTCTCCCTCCTAGAAAACGACAGGAAATGACCTGCTATTGTCTGTCTGTGAGAGGGTCTGGTGTGTGTGTGTTTAAAGCTTCCCTCTTTTCTCCTAAGGTGCAGACAGAGATGACTGATTGCGACCCCCTCATGGTACAAAGGGGGAGAGCGCAGCTCAGAGAGGGGCAGGGACTTGCCTAAAGCCACACGGTTAGGTTAATGTTCAGCGGAACACAGCCTGGGGATCCCGACCCCACTCGGGGCTCTCTGGAAACCATCACATCCTTCTGTGGCCTGGGGCCTCAATCCTCCTTGCAGGGCTCAGGGGACTGGGCCTCAGCTGCTGCTCCCACACAACTGTTTCTCTGCTCCTGCGGGAGTATTTTAAGAAAATTCATTTCATTTCAGAGTCCTACGGGAAGTTGATCAAGAAGTGAGCAAAAACTCCCTGTTTCTCATAAGACAAAGGACCAGAGGATCATTGTTTGAGAAAGAATATTGTGGCAACGTCAAGTTTTTTTTAAAGCAGGAGGTTTTACTTAACCCTTTTCCAACGGTCTCATTGTGCCTGGGGTGGGGTGGGAAGCAGTGGAACCGAGTGAAAAGCTGAGCGTCGCTTGCATCTCACAAACCTGGTGCACTTTTAACACCAGACGTTGAAAAGCAAGCGCTTGGTTGCTGTGTCCACCCTGCCATGGACATCAGGAATCTCAAAGTAACATTTACACTTACTCCAGCCAGGGTTTCCACGAGTGACACTTACACTTACACCAGCCACGACCAAGGTTTCCATAAGTAACATTTTCTGTTCTGCCCTTTTTAATGCCTATTTCGTTTTATTTGAGTCTCGTTTTCTGGGGCTTCATGTATATTTAGTTTGGGGGTAAGGTACTCCAAGTCTTTTGGAAATAGTGCTCTGAATAATAAATGGCTCCCAAGGGAGTTGACTCAGACACGACCTGGCATTCCAGCTCAGGGTGGACACTGCCTTCCCTCGGCCCAGTGTCCTTGCCTGCTGTCATGCTGCCATCTGTACCATTTGTTCTCTAATTGCTCCGGGATAGAGATGGGAAACTGGGAGAAAGTATTCCCTCCACTGGAGAATGACATCTCAGGTCCTCCCAGCAGACTTTTCAAAGGGGACGTTCCCTGGAATATCTGCTAGTGGAGAAGGGAGTCTGCGCTGGGCAGTGGAGCTGAGGGGCAGAGCCGCCAACAGTGAGAGGTGCCGGGAAGCTCCACTCGGACAGTCCCTGGTATCCGGGCTGAGCCCTCTGAGGTTTCAGTTACCATTTTATAAAGAAGCCACTGTCCCCTAAGTTAAAGCTCCCTGATGTTTTTTCCCATGTTGAAAGTTTTTGTGCTGATTAAACCAAAGTAAGCTTCCTCCACCTTCCTCACCGACTCCTTCCCTGTGGATTTAGAAGCAAAGGGCACAGGCCATCTTATATTTATAGCAAAGCTCTATCAGCAAACCCAGTCTGGAAGAGACTCCCAGCTGGAGCATCCTTTCTTGGCAGCACCATCATGGCCGGTGAGAAAAGTCAGGAAGAGTGGTGCAAAGGCACATCCCACACTTAAAATTGCCACTCAGAGCCGTTGCTGACTGGTCTTCCCCCTCCTGCTTCTGTTGACCTGGGATGACCACTAATGTCAGGTGACCGGGCGGCTGTCAGCCCAGAGGAATGAAGCCTGGGGGCAGGCGACCTCCGTCTGCTGACTTGGTTCTCTAGGGAGGTGCTCTCTCCACTGAAGTGGCCAATATCACTTTTAATGAGGGATTCTCCGCCAAGAATCGCTAACAGGGCTCTTTGTCTCTCCCATAGTGCTGGGAACATGAAGCCCACGAAAATCTCTCTCCCAATCTGGGGGACAGCACCTTCTTTGATGAGGAAACACCAGCTCTCCCCCTCCTCCTGGCTCATGGATCATCTCTGTAGAGGTCCTAAGAAGTGAAGTGTTAATGCCCATGGACAGAGGTGTTAGCGGAGATGCATGTACCAGGATGGTGGTGCTCTGTTAACTAAAGATATGTCAGATTCCCAGAACCTCATTAAAAGTCAGTTCCACGTTGACATAGGGTAATGAGAGTGAGGGTTTAGGAGGCAGACAGACCTAGATTCCAATCCCTCCCTCCCCAACTCACACACTGTTCACTACCTGTGTGCTCTCCAGTTAATAACACTTCTCCTTAGTGTCCCTGCTCTGGGGTCTCCTCTACCTTGCTGTGTAGCAATAGCAATAGATTAAATGAAACTGGCATGTGAAAACCTTAGCAAGTACTGACACACAGTAAGTGCTCCACAAAGGTGTGGTTATTTCCTGGTATAGGTGGTGACAATGCCCAAGGCACCTCTTTGGGAAAGCTCCTGAGAACAGGAGTAAATTTTAGCAAACCAAGGGACTTTGCAAGTGCTGTCCTCAGCCCTCCAAGTTCTGCAGAATAGCAGATCTGAAAACTCACATCTGATTTGCTGTGCTCGCGTAGCTCAGCTGAAGACAACACGCAGCCTTAAATAGACCTAAGGAAAACTGGAAAGGGCATTAAAATTGGCCACAGAAACAAGCAGAAATCAAGCTCTATAATTAATGCTCAGCCATTTATAGACTGTGAAGTTTAACAAGATGGTCTAAAGGTTAGGAGAGGGACTTACCCAGCTAAACCCAGAGAGAAAGCAAGAGAGAAGCATGTCTGCTTGCACGTTCTTTAACACGAGACCTCATGTTGGGGAATTAGAGGAATTCCAATTAAGCCCTTTCATTTTGATTTCTCATTAGATCCTTATAATATCTGCAGAAAATTAAATCAAACAAGAGACCTCCAGCCGGGAGATTTATCCGATTTAATGTTTTGAAAGAGACTTATTATCTTGTCAGGAATAATTTGAAAATTCAAATAAGAGCAATTGAATCAGCAGAATTTAGGCCTCGAGATAACAATCACTTTGTACAACCAGCCGTAGCATTTCAATGACTGCTCTTCACAGACCGTACTCTCTCCCTGGCCTGCCATCTCGCACCATCTTTTGAAGATCACAACAAGAAATTATGGCAAAAGTGTGAAAATTAATCCTGTATCTGCACTCCTCACCCTTGCTTACTCACCTTTACTCAATGTCTTCTTCTAAGTCACGTGCAGACAGGAAACAGCCTAATGGCCTTTTGAAATATTTATGCTGTCCCATGGGGTGTCTTGGGCTGGCTGCACTGTCACGTGAAATAGCAGCTGGCTACTTTCCCCGTCATCTCCTGGGCTGGGGGCTCCTGGCTAGAAAGAGTCATGTGGATTTCAGAATACAGTTGGGCTTTTTAAAATAGCCTTCCAGCTGTGGGCAGCCACTATCTTTGAAGCTATCAATGCCGAGATAACAACCACGTCATCAGGTCAAGCCAGGAGTGTGCTCCCTCCTGGGCTCCCTCAGAATCCCTGCTGAGTCACCGTGGGTACTGGGATTTGGCCCAGGGACTTAGGCCGTGGTCCTGAAGGGCCGAGTCCCTCAGCTTCTCCAGCTTCTCTGTGGCTGCCAGACCCCACAGACCTCCAGCCTTCTCCGCTGGACATGGGCTAGATATCAGGGAGAAGAAAAGGGGTGATTAACAATTTAACCTTGCCAAATAATGGTTGCTTCAACCTAGTCATTTAAGAATCTCTTTTAGTTTAGAATAGTCTCTATTGGGTAAATATTTGGTTAATTCAAAGCCATCGCTTCTTTTCTCCTCCTCTTGCCTTACTAGTGGATACAGAGCAAGCTTTGGTCCTCCTGGTGTGGAGGTCCACAGGCTGTCCTCCCCTCCAATCTCTGTGGTTGGTGGCTGAGTGGTCTGACGGCTGCAGTGGCGAATGCTTAGGCACCACCGTCATTGCTGTGGTCGTTGTGGCCCCACCCTTCATGGTGCCTGTTCATGACTCTGGCCTAGGCCACCCGTCTCTGCCCCGATCGTCTTCATGGGGACATGTAGGAGCGTCTGATCCCCTGAAGTCTCTGTACAGGACCAAGAGGGCAAGGAAGGCCAACAGAGGGTCTCCCTCCTGTCCTTCCATTCTGAATGCTAATGATGGCGGCACTGTTATCCTAAATAACTGTTACTTACAGGGCTGCTGTTGGAATGGCCCTGGCAGGACCAGGTGAACCCCATGTGCTGCCCTTGGGTCGTTTATTCATGTGCAAGACCTTCTGTCCTAGATAAAGCTAAAGGACTGGACGTTCCTGGGACCACAGGGCTGGTCAAGGACCTAGTGGAGTTTGTGCCCTTAGTGACTAGCTATAAGTTTAGTCTAGAGAAGGAAGGCTTTGACCATATAACCACTTTAAGATAGAGGGATATTTTGTAGCCTTGTGACCTGTGAGGGGTCTGTTTAAGGTATGCTGTGATGGGCGGTAACACTGCTGGTGGGGCTTTCACTGAGAGTGCAGAAGTAAGCAAGGGAAACAGGAGGGCAGAGCAGCTCTTTGAGAGATATTCTCACTGCTCTCTGGAATTACTGACTTTTCTATAAATAAAGTGAAGTTGTTGATCTCTGATCTGCTTCTCTATGGATTGGCTGGGGACCCATCACCCGAGGTCGCATTGGGTGTGGCCGTGTAAGTGTAGTTTTCCCCAGGCCGTCTCAGTCCCAGCCCCCAGATATACTGGCGTCCTTCACTTGTCAGGGAACTTGTACAAACCCCAGCGAAGTTTCCACCAAATGAGGGCGAACATGGGGACAGGTACCCGACATCGTCACCTGGCTTCTGCCCACACTTCATTATGATAGAAGGGGTGTCCTATCTCACATTTTCTCTTTGGAAGGCACTTACCCCATTTCCCAGGGCACCGAGTCTTACGGCTCAGCGTTAAAAGTAGAGGGGGCGGGGGGAGAAAGTCTCATCTGACACTCAGACATGGTTCTTGATGCAGGGCTTCACAATGAGTAGGAATGAAGGATTATCAGGGACAAAAGTTACACTGCCTTAATATCCCCCCAATATCTCCACTACTTTTACAATCTATGCTGCCTTCCAGGAGAAGTGGGTCTCAAGGAGGAGGCTTTATTTTCAAGCAGAGACTGAGAGGGAGATGCCCCCTGGGAAGGGTGAGAGTGAACCCCACTAATCTGGGGCTCAGAAACTGATGCCCCAAACGTGGCACTTTGTACAGGCCAAACTGGGAAGAAAGGCCCCAGGTGTCTCTGAGCTCCCCAGCCTCGTCTCTCTCAAAGCATAGGCTGAAGGTGTCCTCTGAAGCTCCCTTGTCTGTCTAAATTTGGACCTACCCAAGAAGAAACAGACACGTCTAGTCCCTTTCCCTGGTTTTCATCAGCTTAATCCGTATCACAGAAAGAAAGGCTAAGTGTGTCCACAAACCTGGATGGACTTTCGTCGTGAACCATCGTGTGTTCTTTGAGCCCCCTGAATTCTCCCCAGTAATCACGTATTGCCCCAGACAGAACTCCTCTTCTCCCTCTCCCATAACCCATTTGGCCACGATCTAAGCCCCTATTCTTTTTGGAGCCTCAGGACGGTCTGTAGCTTCTGTACCCCATGGAAGGGTTGGGTCGTCATTTGAAGGCTCTGATCATTTCTGATTGTGAAGTGAGTTTTCAGTGAAACTTCAGAGGGCAAAGGGGACGTTTTCCCCCTTGTCCCTACAGGACACAGAATACAGGTCGGCTTTGGGAGGCCAGTTCCACCAAGGCTGAGGAGGATGTGGAAGCACCGCTATGGAGGAGGAAGAGAATAGCTGGCTGGCACCCGGAGAAAACTTTGGGGACACAACAGTGACGTTCAGAGAGAATATTTATAAAATGTCTGGTGCGAAATATAAAATTCTGACTTCCCGGAAGTATAAGCATTGAGGATTTGGAACTAATCTTGAGCGTATGGGATAGCTGAGCCTTGTCAAGGTGGGCACGAAGCGAGAACGGCTCCCGTCGCCGATGTCCTAGTTCTGTCTGCCCTGCGTCCTGCACCCAGGTGAACGCAGGAGATGGGAGAGGCCCCCGCAACCTTCCTCACTTGCCGTGGTCATTCTTCTTTCTTTTTTCAAGGGGAGTTTGTCCACACTGTTGTTGAGATTTTTTGTGTTACCCTATTTCAGATAATGAGCTGTTAAAATGTCTTTCCCCTTCCGAGGGAGTCATTTGATGAGTACCATTTTGCAGTGGGCAAAATTCTAGGCACCTGGGGAGAGTGACAAGCACATCCGTCTCAGCAGCTACCACTGTGCTTTCGTGTGGGGAGGACAAACATTAAAGCTCAATTAGATAACTGAGTGTGTAATTCCACGTGTGAAATGCTGCAGGAGAGCAGGTGTGGGAGGCGGGTACCCCTAGACGGCACATCAGACACTCAGCCTCCTCCAAGGTGCCAGGAGAGGCTTCCTAGGTAAAAGGGATGTGGTGCCATCATCCCGAAGGACGAGAAGACATGAGCTGGGAAAAAAGAGGAAGAAGAACATTCCAGAAAAGGCAACAAGTACATGCAAAACTTTGGAGACAAGTGGAAGCAATCTGGGACTGAGGGCAGCCAGTGTGGGCAGAGCACAGTGTGTGGGGTAGGGGTGAGGGTCGGACAGTCCGGCCCTGCACAGCGCTCAGAGTGTGGCTGCGGACTCAGGAGGCCGACTGCCTGGGGGACCTTGGTGAGTCCCTTCACCTCCTTACATCGCAGTCGGCTCGTCTGTGACACTGGGGTAACGTGCCTGACTGGCAGGGCATCTCGCAGAAGCCACTCAGAGTGCCAGGCCCACAGCGAGAGTGCGAGAAGCTGTGGGCTGTAATCAGAGACTCACATTCTATTTCTAGAGCAAAGGGAAACCACCACGGGTTTTAAGGAGGACTTCGTGATCTGTCTCGTGCTTTTCAGAGCACTGTTCAGGAAGGGCAGTGTCCCCTGCTGGCCTGTCCTGGGTGTCCTGGGAGCTTTTCCAGGAAGCTCAGCCCAGGGCCTTTCTGCTCCTCCCGGACTGTGCAAGCTCCTGATTTTTCACACTAAATCCCTTCACACTTAAAAGATAAAGTGATTTCCACTTCCCACAGCGAGCTGCCATGGATGCAGAGATTGTGGAAAGCTTCAGACAAGAAATAATGACGACCCACAGTCGCTGGGATAAATAGAAGGGGACATATCCGAGAGATATCTAATGAATTAATAAGACTTGGTGATTGATCAAATACAGGGTTAGGAAGAAGTAACAACTGACTCATAACTTATCGACTTGAGAAATTGCGTGGGTGGTGGTGCAGTATCCCAAGGCTATAAGATTGAATTAGAGCAGTTTTAGTAGAAAACGTATGCGTTTAATTCTGGGCATATTCTCCTGAGGCAGATTTGAAGTACCTGCATGTGGCAAAGGCTATTGAAAATATATGAGCCTGGAGCTCAGAGGAAGGGCCAGCCTGGGTATTTGGGAATCCATGGTGCAGATGTGGTGGCTAAAGCCTCGGAAATGCATACGGTTGAAATATCTGAGGTTCCAGGCAGAAAGATACCAACATTCAGTGTGTGTTTAAAGGGAGGAACACATTGGATGGGTGTTCAACGCTCCTGAAAAGGGAGCCAAAAGGGAGCAGGTAGGCCGGCAGGGGGCTGCGAAGACAGAGCTGCCAGGAAAAGAGAGCAGGCCAGAGGCCGCAGGGCAAGGTGAAGTGGGACGGGGCCTGCAAGACGCCCAGCAGATTCAGGACGTGGAGGTCGGGGCGAAAGCGACAGGGAGGAGACAGGTCGGGGCCCAGGGATGGGGCAACGGGAGGGAGCGGGGAGGGCAGGTAAATAGCACCCATTCATACGCCAAAGAAGAAAATAACAATCTGAGGGGTGGCCGCGTCCTTGTGCTCCCGTCTGGCCACATCTTGAATCTTCCCACAGTCTCTGATCCTCCCACAGTGTGGTCCCTTCACATCCTGCACGTGAGGGAGAAACACAAGCACGCCTCAAGTTATTTAAAAACTTCAACGACTTGTGCTGAAGTTTGTGGAAGAGAAGAGAAAGAATGGGTGGCAGCTAAAAAGGAGCTGGGGATGGGGAAAGATTTGCCTTCTAAGATGGGAGAGGCCTGAGTGTCTTTTAATCCTGATGAGAAGCAGCAAATGAAAGAAAGAGGGTTCCTGATGTGCAAGGAGCCCGGGAGGACGGAACTGGAGGAGGCGCTGGCCTTGGACAGGCTCACCTGGTGGGGGCTGGAGGGACGGAAGAGAAAAGCAGGGGTTATACTGGGTGGGTCGTGTTCCCAAGCAGACCATGATATGGAGATCTTTGTGCAAGTGAGGTATTGAGGCTTGTTCTCAAAAAAATCATGTGAGGAAGTGTGGGACAGGGAAACAGGACTTAACGGGGTGAGAGAGAGCAGGCTTGGTTTCACAAAGCCAGCTTCAGCCTGATCCCTCAGGGGTTCAGGGTGTGAATCACTTCCCCAGAGTTTGCCTTGTAGCGAGGGGACTGGCTTTCTAGAGCTTTGCCTCAATCATTGGCTACTGTGTGCCCTCTTGAAAGTGGGTTGGGGTGCACAACCTCTCAGAAATCTCTGGCTGAGGCGGCTTCTATAATCCAAGGACAATCCTTCAGAGCACCCCAGGAGCTACCACTGCTGGGGAAAGGGTGCCCTCGCCCCCAAAAGGACACCTGAGTGGGGCCCAAACTGCAGGTGCCTGGTGCTACTGCAGGGATATTTCCATATTTGGTCTCACGAATAAACGGTAAGTGAAGAGGCCAGGAAATCTAAGATTTAAGAGGATGAGAAAAGTTTTAAAACAGTAGCAATATAGACCCATCAGAAAACTATAGCAGGCTTTCTACATAATTAATGTCAAAAACCATGAGTTTTTAGTGGTACCAATGAGCCCACACGTGTAATTTTCTCCTGCGGTCCTGATACAGCCAGGGAGGGAGCAGGTAGGCAGATTCAGCTAAGGCTGGAGTCAGGGTAGTTGCTTTGAAAGGACAGAAGGGAAGAACGGTGGAGGCACTAGGATGGCCCTTTGGGTCCAGCTGGCATAGAGAGAGGAATGAGAAGAGGAGAATGCTGAGGAGGGAGAAAGATGACCAGGGTCAAGGCCAGAGTCTCCGTGAGAGCGGGAAACAGGCGTGGTAGGGACTTGTTCAGTGAACCAGCTTAAAAGATGGAATTTCATGAGAATATAGAGACTTCTTCAAACCATTGATCTGAGGGGCTGGCCCACAGGAAAGGGTGGCTGCCCTGAAGCATAAACAGAGTCATCAGGAACACCACCATCAGGCTTGGTGGTGTCTCTTAGCAGCCCTTGCTGTTCCAGACTGTACAGGTCTCTTCACACCTGGCTTCTTCAATAAGCTATAGTTATTTGTGTTTCCATTTCTCCTGCTCTCTAGAACTTCTCAAACTCCATCATGGCTTTTCCCTTTGTCCTTGAACTCAGTTACAGTGAACTGAGCTGTGGGCTGGAGGATACCGGAGTCCCAGAGCCGTGGTGCAATGTGGGTGTTTCCGCCTTGTGTTCTCAGGGTTAGAGCATGTTCTCAAGGCTGGTGTTGAGCCTGTGTTCTTGGGCTGAAGCCTTGGGTTCTCAAGATTAGCATCAAAGTTGCATTGCTTTAGGAAGTTGTGAGAGCAAAGCCAGTTTTCTCCATGTGATAATTTAATGTAAAACACTAAGCCTTCTGGTGCTTTAGAGAGCAGATAACGCTGCCTTCTTGCTCTTCCCTGGGAAAGGAGACAGCATGGCTCAGTAATTCACTGGCTAGACTTTCAGCCACATAGAAACTCCTCACTAAAAGTTAGTTATTACAGGAGCAGAAGATAAAAGGCATCCAAATAGGAAGAAAAGAAGTGAAATCATCTCTGTTGACTGAGGGGCAGGACACAATTATTATTATTATTATTATTTTTGGGGGGGACAGAGCCTCAAGCTGTCACCCTGGATAGAGTGCCATGGCATCTCAGCTCATAGCAACCTCCAATTCCTGGGCTCAAGCGACTCTCCTGCCTCTGCCTCTCAAGTAGCTGGGACTACAGGTGCCTGCCACAACACCTGGCCATTTTTAGGTTGCAGCCACCATTGTTGTTTGGTGGGCCCAGGCTGGATTCGAACCCGCCAGCTCAGGTGTACGTGGCTGGTGCCTTAGCCCATTAAGCCACAGGTGCCGAGCCCAGAACACAATTATTTAAAAAAAAAAATCCTAAAGACTCCAGCAAAAAACTTTTAGAAGTAATAAAGTCAGTAAAGTTGCAGGATGCAAACTCAACATACAAAAATCAGTAGAGTTTCTAGATCCTAATTATAAACTATCAAAAAAAAGGAATTCTAAATAATCTCATTTATGTTAGCAACACCAGAAACTTAAATACATAGGTATGAATTTGTTTTTATTTTATTTTTAATATTTTTGCATATCAATCTCTTGCATGGAATCAGGTATAAATTTAACTAAAGAGGTAAAGTCTAATATATGGAAAACTATGAGACACTGATGAAGTAAATTGAATAAAACTCAAATAAAAGAAAAGCTATCCATGTTCAGGGACTGAAAGAATTATTGATAATATTGTGAAAATGTCCATACTATTCACAGCAATCTATAGATTCAATGCAATTTCTATTCAAAATTTTAGTGTCATTTTCACAGAAATTAAAAAAAAATCCTTAAATTAGAATGGAACAACAAAAGACCCCAAACATTCAAAACAAATTTGAACAAAAAGGACAAAGCTGTGAACAAATCACACTCCCTGATTTCAAAATATATTATGAAGTGATTGTAATCAAAACAGCCTGATATTGACATAAAAACAGACACATTGGCCAACTGAACAGAACAGGAAACTCAGAAAAAACCTACACATTTACAGTCAGCTGATTTTTGAAAAAGTAATGAGAACACACAGTTGGAAAAACATAGTCTCTTCAATAAGTGATGCTGGATGTGCACACACAGCAGAATGTGCAGTGACTAAGATATCCACCATATAGAAACTATAGATAGATAGATACGCGTATCTTACACCATATAGGAAAATCAACTCAAAAAGGATCAAAGGGTTAAATACCAAACCTGGAACTGTAAAACTGCTAAAAGAAATCATAGGGAAAAGCTTCATGATATTGGTCTGGGCAATGATTTTTTGGATAATAATCCCAAAAGCACAGGCAGCAAAGCAAATATAGACCAACGGGATGGTGCCAAAGTAAACGTCTTCTGCAAAGGAAACAAATTCACAAAGTGAAGAGAAAATATTTGCAGGCCATACAACTGAGAAGGGGTTGATACCCAAAATATGTGACGAACTCCTACAACCCAAAATAGCAAGAAAACAACCGATTGAAAAATGGGCAAGGGACTAGAACAGTCATTTCTCAAAACAAGATGTACAAATGACCAACAGGTACATGAGACAATATTTAGCATCATTAATCATTAAGGAAATGCAAATTAAAACCATGATGAGATGTCAACTATGCCAATTAGAACTGCTTTTCTCAAAAAGATGAAAGCTAAGTGTTGGACAGGGTGTCAGGAAAATAACTCTTACAGCTGGTAGAAATGTAAATTATAAAGCCATTATGCAAAACAGCATGGAGGTTCCTCAAAACACTAAAAATAGAGTTACCCTCGGACCCAGGAACCTCACTTCTGGGTCTGTATGCAAGGGAACCGACATGACACGTTAGAGAGACAGCCGCACTCCCATCCTCAGGGCAGCCTTTCTCACAATAGCCAAGATATGGAACCTAGATGTCTGTCAGTGGATGAATGGGTACAAAAAACGTGCTATGTGTGGCATCGTGTTACGGTCCACTGTCTCACTGCCAAGGAACACAGTGGACAGTGTCCTTTCTGATCCACCCATGCAAGTTTCAGCTTGCTCGGCTTTTCAGTGTTGCTGGGAGGGCTTCATTAGTTTCCAACACTGCATGATCTCGATGATATGTGGAATCTAATAAAGTTCAACTCAGAAGCAGTGAGCAGAATGATGGTCACCAGGGGCTGGGAGGAAGGGTGGGGAGGGAGAGAATGGGAGTTACTGACCAAAGCGTACAAAGTTTCAGACTGAGGACGGGATGGGGAGTCAAAGAGTTTCAGATAGACAGGAGGAATAGATTTTGAGATGTATGGCACACCAGGGTGACTATGGTCAATAATAATGTATTATGTATAACTAAGAGTAAATTTCAAACATCACACTGTAAAAAATGATAGGTCAGAGAAGCGATGAATGTGGTTGATCTGCTTGATTTAATCACACTGCATTGTATGTGTCTCAGGACTTCACACTGCACCCCATAAAGGTGTCCAGCAAGGATTTGTTAATTAAAAAGTTAGCCATCAGTGTTACAACAGTTCACCACCCTTCAGAAGTTGTGAGGTAGTACGAAAACACACATACCAAGCTTTGGAATCTAATAGGGGTTCAAACTGTGGCTTCTCCACTTGGCTGTGTGATCTTGGACAAATTACTCACCTCTTGGAGGCTTCATTTCCTCATCTATAAAATGGGGGTAAAAGGAGCTTCATAAGGATCTCATGGGAGGATGCGTACGGGAGAATGGGGGCAACTACTGTTCACGCTGTTTTTATTATTTCTGTTTGGAAGTGTAACAGTGTCGACACGGCTGACAAGAATGGGTCAATTGCACACTTGGAAGGACATCTTAGGCTCGTTGACCAAAGCAGCTTAAGATTTCTCAATATTGAGAGTAGATGGAGGAAAAAGAGCTTTTTACTCAGGTTCAGCATTTCAGAGGAAATCAATGTTTGTACAATGTGGAGCCTCTTATTAGAGAAGCACAAGAGCCTTGGAATTCCCTCTGGCTGCCCGTCCTTTACACGCAGGGGCTGTGGCCTAGGAAGATGGTGGCACTGCCTCTGTATCCAAGTGATATGTGCATGGTGACAGGCCACGCTTTAAAGGTGTATCACTCAGGCCTTATCAATAAATGACCCCTGATTCAACTGTGCAAGGAAGAGAGGCAATTTACATCTACTGAGGGGAAAACAGCACAGGTTTCACTAGCCCAGAGAAATCTTCCCACCAAAAGCACTAGACACTGAACAGTTGGATGGCAGGTGAGTTATAGTGTGTGTCTTCCCACAAGGTCTTTGAGACCGTTCCTCGTAGGTGTGCTTACAGCCGTGACAGCCCTTAGCAAGGAGGCCCAGGGAGATACCTGATCCCAGGGGAGAGTCTAATGGAACTTTATCCCGGAATGTAGGAGTGGAAGATTACCTTCTCTGGAATCATTTCTATTCACATCTTGAATCTTTTATTGACCTGTGTTGCATCTCAAAGGTGGAATCACTATTTAAAAAGGCATGTTTTAAAAAAAAAATAATCTTATTTATAGATTCCCTGGCAGGAAATATTCCCTTTGAAACCTATCATTGTTTTATTTTTCTTCACCCAGAATGGGCTGTGTCACTCAAATCTGTCCACACTCCTGCATGTCCAAATCGCCTCACACCTCACACACGTCTGTCACCCAGATGGTTTATTCATCAGCACCTGCTTCTCCGGTGTCACTGACACTTTTTTCATTCCGAGTAGCTCCCTGTCAGCCTTTTATCAAATAATCTCCAATCCTCCACTAATAATTTGATGGGAAAAGGCTGGAGATGGCATTCTCCACATGTGACAAACGTGCCGGGCATCGTACTGGAATTATAGCAACGTGTAGCCAGTTCCATGAATGCCCGTGTGACTTTTGTAATCCTCTGCCATAACTAACTACTCAACCCTTTATTTCCCAGAAATTATAGACTCAAACTCCTGGCCTCAAGAGATCCTTCTGCCTCAGTCTCTCAAAGTGCTCAGATTATAGGCACGAGCCACCACACCAGCCTCGAAAGGATGGATTTTCTACAAGAGAAAGGAATTTAGATTCTGAAGGCTGCAAGGCCAATTTCCTGATGTCAAGATTGACCATCGCTCCCAACATGCCCCCTATACATGCAGCCCTCTGTGAGATAAACTTCCACCTACCCCAAGCCTTGTGCCCCCCTCTAAAAGCCCCTTATATCCCTTAGTTGGGAGACTGATTTGAGGCAGCTTCTCTCGTTGCCTCGACAAGACGTCCCTCATATTAAAATCCCTTTCTTCCTTGGCACTTCTCATCATCTCAGTAACTGGACTTCAGTGCCATGAGCAGCTGGACCTCAACTGAAACCCCCTTCTGGTTTTGACAAGGAATGACACCCCAACAAATGGAGAGTCTACCTTGGCAATCGTAACTTTTTCGTCCTTCCTTAGATGATGATAATTTTTTATTATAAGTGCTGTTCAACAAACTCGATAACAGTCTCTGGTGCTTTTCTGTAATAGCAGCCATATGGAACTGTAATTTCAAAGTCCCTCTGATCTCATTCAGTTTTATGCTGTTGGATTAAATGTCAGAGTTGCCTTTGTGCCATCTGCGGGATTTCTTCTATTCTGAACACTCCGACTTTGCACTCAGTTATCTGGTGACTCGTTCTGCACATTTCTCACTAGTATTAAATTCCTCACTTAAAGGCGGCTGCTCAGTGTAATTTATTTTGCCGCCTGCAATTTTGATAGTGTGGTAGTAAAAGTGATTCCCAGTGTCAGCAACTGTAGACGTGTATCAACAAGGGATAAAGTTTGCTGTCAAAAAGCATCACACGGCTCGGCACCTGTGGCTCAATAGGCTAAGGCGCCAGCCACGTACACCTGAGCTGGCGGGTTCGAATCCAGCCCGGGCCCGCCAAACAACAATGACGGCTGCAACCAAAAAATGGCCGGGCATTGTGGCAGGCGCCTGTGGTCCCAGCTACTTGGGAGGTGGAGGCAGGAGACTCGCTTGAGCCCAGGAATAGGAGGTTGCTGTGAGCTGTGATGCCACAGCACTCTATCCAGGGTGACAGCTTAAGGCTCTGTCTCAAAAACAAAAAACAAAACAAAACAAAACAAAAAGCATCACACTTATCCCTTGGGGTCCTGACTGATAAAAGCATCTCACAATGTCCTAAAACAGTTGGTTCATAGTTTCTTTTTCTTCATCAACACAACAGAATTGCAAGTATTATAATACGCCTAAGGAGTCTTGAAATAAAGAGCATTGTTGAAGACAGCAAAAATTGGAAACAATTCCAATATTATAGAGGAAAGGTGAAATGATCTATACTAAGCATAATGGTCTATGCTATGAATATGCAGTCATTAGAGAGAATTCAACAGTTCAAAGCGAAAAGTCCAAAAGGAACTGTGGTATAATAGGAAATACATTTGGTCTCTGTCCCTACTTCCGGGCACAGAGCTCTGAAGCCCTTGGAATTTCCTGAGTTACAAGAACGTCTTTTGTTATTCATAAGCAGCCCCTTGTGATCACCTCTGAGTTTGTGCTAATGAGGGACTTCTGGGAAGGGGGTGAGCAGGAGATCAAGCTCTATGAAAAGCCTTGGACAAGCACTGATGAGCTTCCAGGCTGGTGAGCCGCACCTGGCGGGGCTGGGCAGGCACGACTCCTCCTCGGCACTGAACCCCACACCTTCCCTACATAGCTCTTCCTTTCGGCTGGTCCGTGTTGTATCAGGTAAACATAAGTAAAGTGACGTCCTGAGCACTGTGAGCCTTTCTAGCAAATTACGGGACCCAAGGAAGGGGTTGTGGTAACTTGTGATGCAGAGCTGGTTGGTCAGTACGGGAGGTCAAGACTGGTGAATGGCATCTGGATGGGGACAGTTTTGTGGAACTGAGCACTTACCCTGTGGGGCCCACACTGGTTTCAGGTGGTTAGTGTTAGGTAGGCAGTTAGGAACGGCTCCCCTGGGAATGAGGACAGGTGGGCGGATGGGGGGCCCAGGCCTCTGTTTCGGTACCGTCCACCTTAAATTCAGTCTCACGTGATTGCTCACACCTAGGGAGGAGGGACCGTCCTACTGATCTACCAAGCAGAACTTAGCTGCCAACTGCAAAGGGATGTAGGAAACACTCCAGCCTAACAACAGGTGCAATAGAGCCTGCAAAGTGACCTAGATCAGCCTCATGGCTAATTATCACGTCCTTAGCTTAGATCTACATTGTGGTGCACACGCCCCGGGGGGGCTATGGGGGGGGTTTGTGGGAGGTCCACCAGTGAACCACAAGGCAGGGCTGACCCAGGCGGTATAAAAGACAACTGCCAGCCATAACCTTGGCCTCCTCACCTTTTGTTTTTGTGACAGTGGTGGCCCATTTGCTGTCTATGGTGACCGTATCTTGCTCTGTAAGCCGGTGTCTTTCCCTTACTCTGTAAGCCTATCTTTTTCTTTCTCAATAAACTTTGTTTCATGCTTGCCTTACTTTGGGTATCTGGTCATTTTCCGGGAACTGAGGACTCAGGCAGATGCCTGCGACCCAACAGTGCTAGAACTGAATTAAACTGCAGGACACACACTTAGTGTCTGCTAAGAGTTAAAGGATTGCATAGTGTGGGAAAAAAACACACCTTTGGTGTCAGAAGTATTGTAAGTAAAGGCACAATTTTCTTTTAAGAACAGAAGAAATTTTTGTAAGCAGAAAACATAAAGAAGAAGAAAATGATAGATACTGACCTTCATGTAACAAACAGCTAGAAAAATATGTATGGCAGAAATCCTTAGAAATACATAAAGAGGCTGAAAGAACTGGATTAGTACTAGGAGATAGCTTGATATAGCTCTTTTGGAATTTGACAGATCAAGGGAACAAAACATAAAAAGGATATAAATAATAAGACTAACTCAATTGATAACTTTGAAATATACTTGGTATTCTATACATAGAGAATAAAAAAGTCCTGCTTTTTCTTTTCTGCTTATGCCCACGAATTTTGTTAATGGGGAAAATATGCAAACTCTGTAAGATAATTTAAAGAGGTTTATTCTCAGCCAACTGTGCGTAACTGATGGCCCTGAAGACATGTTTTCAAAAGGTTTGAGAAAAGGTTCCATGTAGCTGGGTTACAGTTTGGCTTTAAACAACCATGGAAACAGGAATTACACTTGAGATCATAAGTCAATATTTTATGTAGAAGGTGTGTATTGGTTTTGCCTGAAGTTGGGGTTATAGGTGGTTTAAAGATTCTTTGATTTGTAATAGGCTAAAGAAATGAAGATTTGTCTAAAGGCTTGAAACTTAACGTCTTTGAAGTTAAAGATGTCTGTTAACCAGAGACAGAAACTCAAGAGAATCAGTGTTTTTCAACCTTATCTCACAGCACCCTTGAACCTACAGTTAAACTTCCGCGGCACACTTACATTATGTTGCTCAAATAAAGGGTTAAAAAAAAAAAAAGAATCTACTTACTGTGCTTTGAACTTCTTTAAAAAATAATTTAATTAATGATCTTTAAAAAAATTCACAGCATACCTAAGATCCTCTCATGGCACAGCAGTGTTGCCACACACCGGTGGAAAATCACTGCATTTGGTAAATCAACGCTCTGCAGGTGTGGTTTAACCTTTGTCTTGCATTGCTTTAGGCCTGTTAATGAAAACTAAACCTTATTACAAAGAGTAACTCCAAAAGGGAGGGAGCATTGATGAGGTGTTTCTGACCCCTCTTCTCCTCCTGGCTGCCAGCTCAGCTGTGAAGTTCTCTTGAGGTCCCTTTGGCCAAAAGAGTGTCTATTCAGTTGGCTCAGGGGCTAGAGATTTTATTTTAGTTTATACCATTTATAAAAATTGACCCTTTACTTGCTTACAAACCAAAAACAAAATAGCCTTAATTAATTCTCCAAACCATAAACATTTTAGGCCACATTTTCAAAACTTATTTGGGATTAAGACATGTAAATTCTTTATCTCAAAACCTTGAGAATGATCTTTCTGAAGTAGAATCCGAATACTGATCCTCTCCTTGAAACACCTCCATAACCACCAGCATGAAGATTCCTGGTCCTCAGGGCCCCACAGGGCGTGTTCCTGCCTGACTCCCCAGCATCCTCGCTTAGCTCTCTCCCCTACTCTGTCCCCTTCAGCCACGTGGCTTTTCTCTTCATCCGACGGAGTGCCAAGATAATTCCCATCTCAGCCTTTGCTCTCACCTTTTCTTAAGCCCAAACATTTCTTCTTTAGACCAATAGAACCGGTAGACCTGCTGAACCAACAGTGTTGTCCAGTAGAACCTTCTATGCTGATGGAAATGTTATTACTGTATAACAACAGTTAATTTAATTAATTTGATTTGGTTATCTAGAGGCTACCATTTTGGACAATGCAGTTCATTCATTTGCCTGGCTGTCTCCTTCCATTGGCATTTTGTTCATTCTTATTTCAACACAAATGCGGGCTCCTTAAAGAAGCCTTATTTGATCATCTGTCTGAAGGTTCCCAGGTCAATTTCATTACCCTGTCCTATTTCCTTAGCATCCCTTGTCAGACCTGTTTATTATCTCGCTCTCATTCCCTGTGGAATGGAAGCTCTTTCAGGGTAAGAAAATTGTCTTTCTTGCAATTGTATTTTAACAAATAATAGATGCTTAATTGTTAAGCATTGGCTGACTGATCCATTAGATAAAATTAGTAATTCATAGGAAAATTCAAAACTTTTGTTTACATAGTGTAATATGAGATTTATTTTTAAAAACACACATAAAAATGAAGAAAATACTATGAAGAACCCTATGAAAAAGTAAAATTTTCTTTTTTGTATTGTGCAGGTTGCTGACAGAATTTCACAATTTATGGAACACTGCTGTACTGCTGTGGATAAGTAGTATCTTAGGACAAGTATCTATTTGATTAACAGGTTCTAGTTGTGTATTTGGTACTTTATACATTTACCAAAAGGTATCATTGTCACTACCTTTAGGAAGCTGAAGTTGTAGCCATATTGAAAAGCAAAGACTAACATTCTTACTGTAATTTAATAGGTTACACAGTGTGGCAAGAAGGTCATAACTGTAGGGGACACATTCTTCTGTGGTAGAATTTAGGTTTCTTCACTTCTCAGCTGTGAGGCTTTATGCAGATTTCTACATTTTGGCCTCCCTAAGCTTCTATTTTCTTGAATTCTCTGGGAGTTGGAGTGAAGGCTTCTTCTAAGATGAAAAGAATTTTTTGTTGAATTTGGTTTGATAGGTTTGAAATTATAGTTCTTGCTCAGTGGCTTCTGAGGGATGTGTCTGAATAACAAGAGACAATGGATTGTAAAAATATTCAAATTGGCATAAACAGAAACAGAACTAGGGTTCAGGTGTGACGGCTTGTGCCTGTAATGACAACACCCTGGGAGGCAGAGGCAGGAGGATCACTTGAGGTCAGGAGTTTGAGGCCAGCTTGAGCAAGAGTGAGACCCCCATCTCTACTGAAAATAGAAAAATTAGCTGAGCATTGTAGTAGAAGCCTATTGTCCCAGCTCTACTCAGGAGGCTGAGGCAGGAGGATCACTTGAATCTAGGAGTTTGAGGTTGCTGTATACTAGGGTTAGGCCATGGCACTCTACCCAGGGTGGCAGAGTGAGACTCTGCCTCAAAAAGAAAAAAAAAAAAAAGCATAAGGCTTTGGAGGATTGAGGAGATAACACCAGTTGAGTGGTTGCCTACCAGGTTGGCAAATATAAAACTTTTGATGACACGCACTGTTATCGAGGCTCTGGGTAAACAGTGATTGAACATGATCTTGATGGGAATGTACAATAGTACCACTTCTTTGAGAGACAATTTGACCATACCTGGCAAATACATAGCATTTGACTTAGCAATTCTTCTAGGAATTTACTGAACTTATTAATGTGCATGGATGGTTTAGAATGACAAAATACACAAGACAACCTAAATGTCTATCAATAGGGTCCAGACAAGGAGATCCCAGGTGGCCATGAAAAAGACTGAAGTAGGTATGCACACATTGTGTGTGTCTATATGTGTGTATGGTTAAGAAAGCCTCCAAAATATATTATTAAATGAAAGCAGAAAGTTACAGAACTATGTGTGTAGTATGTCCCCATCATTAAAGACATGCAGCAAATGCCCATGTACAGACATTAATTCTGGCTTACTCTAGATAGAGGGCTAGGTGTTTAGAATGAGAAGGAAAATTTCTTTCCACTATTCATTATTTTATACTACTGAAATAGTACATTTGCAAACTATACTTCTTTTTCAACTTAAGAAATATTATCAAAGTAAGTGAATATAAACAGTGTCTATTATGGGAGGTCAGAGAAGAGAGTGGTCCACTGTTTTCATCAGGAAAAATGGGCCATACCAGGAGGACAAATCAAGGGACATTATGATGGGGTGCTCATCACAAAAGTATTGGGGTATTGGAAGACCTGGGAAGCCAGACAGGGTGAGGCAGCCCAGAGGTCAGAAACAGCAAAGGCTTCAGAGCTCAGAAGCTAGAGCTGACCTTGACAGAGACTGGTCACCAGCAGAGAGACCCCTCCTCGGGGATGTCTTCTGGCTGCTCCCCTCTCATGAGGCGGAAACCAGTCAGCACGAAGGCCTGGGCTATGGAGTCTGCAGGACCAGCTGCCTCTACATAGAGCAGAGCAGGGGACCGGTGGTAATGAACTGGGGAGCAAATGGTAGGTGGCCTGGTAGTCCTCCACAAAGAGGAGAATCACACTGGACTTTGAACAGCGGAGGGAATTGGGGTAGGTTAGAAGGAGATTATGAAGATATGAGAGATGAAAATAAGTGTGAAGCTTTGGAGGACTGAGGGGTAACCCCAGATGGAGCAGCTGAAGATGAGACTGATTTGGGGAGTTGGACCCCCATTGTGCACTGGAAATTTTGGGAGAATCATGATGAAGTGCTGTTTCAGGCAAATTAGCCTGGCATCTGTGCAAAGAACAGACTGAAAGGGGCTTAAGTCAGACTTGGGGATGCTTTTAGACAGCCCTCTTGAGCATTTCCTAACTATTTTACCCAACTAATATCCAAGAGTCTGCACAAAAGCAATCTGACCTAATGTGTTTTATTTCTCCCTTAAAATTTGGAAACGGAATCTTCATGCTTACAGAAGACTGTGTTTCCCAACAGGAAATCTGTATCTTATTTTTATTTGCTAAAGTATTGTTTCCTTTGGGCATGTGCTACTAATTCTTAGCCAAAGGTGGGGGGCAGAATTTGGAGGTTCTGAATAATCTTGGTAAAAATGTTTCCCTTGAACTACTCAGACATTTGAGCCTGAGGTCGGTATTTTTCTGAATTTGCCATATAATATCCTCAGTTTTCTACTTTGTTTTTTTGACACTGTTTGAGTCTCTAGACCCAGGATCCTACCGGGGTTTTTGTTAGGGTGATGTTTGTTTCATCTTCCCCATACCGTGTCTTCTCCTGAGGGCACCAGCTGCCCCCTGGGGTGACGACCGTTCCTAATCTCAGTTCTCTGCTCCTGTGGCCACAGGTTTGGGCCCACAACCCACACCAATTAGTGTCTCTTGGGGCAAGGATGTGGCTTCTTAATGTGAAGTGAGACTCGGTTTCAGCCGTGTTGCTTACCATGGATTGGAACGAACGGAGCCTGTTGGAAGAGGCAGAGAAAGAACAAAAGCAAAAACAAAAGGCCTTTTCTCTGGTTGCAGGTGTCTCTGAGGCCTGGCTGCATCCTTGCTCTCAACACAGTTACGTGAGCCAATCCTTTCTACCTTTCTGAGCAAGCTGACTTGGACTGGGTTTCTGTCACCTGCAATCATAAGACCCTTGTCATCCATCACCCCACAAGCATATACCTAGTTTTTGAGGGGGTGATTCCGTAGCTTTCATTAAGTAGTCACAGGGGCCAGAGACCCAAGGCAGACCAAGATTTCTTTTTTTAGGCACTCCAGTGAGCTGTCGGCCTTTTTCTTTTTCTGGTGGTCTTTGGGCTCTTCACTCATAGATCAGCCGGTTAACCCACTGTGTGCTCCAAAGCTAGAGATCGTCACTTCTGGTATAGATGAGAGACTTTTTCCTGGAAGGATGAGCTACGGGAGTGTAGAGTGCCCTACCTGGTACTGAGAGGAGCCTCACAGAGTCACAGAGCAGCTGTTTGGATTTGAACCCCAGTCCTCCTCCAGCTGACTCTGCCACCTTGGACAAGTCCCTTGACTTCCCTGCACTTTAGCTCTCTGATTGGCAAAATGCAGCCACAAGATACTCCCAGCCCCCAGCTCCCCAGCTCGAGTCAGAAAGAGCAAGGCTATTTCCCAACAGTTCCAGCAAAAGTTCCAGAATAGGGTCTCACTTGCCAGCTTTGGGTCAGACGCCCAGTTACCGACCGGGCGTCTGATTGGGTAGCTCCGAGTGACCTGGACATCTGCAGCATTTAGGACGGGTCAGCATTATACGGCCACACAACCTGAGAGTGATGGAGGACTAATTCTCCACAGGAGATCAGCTGTCTCTGAGCAGCACGAGGGAAGGTGGAGCTTGGGCAGATACAGACAGTCGCTGTCTCCTGCCTGCTCCTCGCAGACAGAGCCTCTCGCAGCGGAGGTCACCTCGCAGCTCTCCAGGGCAAGGTCACATGTGAGCGTGCAGCAAGCACTCGGAAACGAGTCTTCCTTCGCCCTGGTTATTTCAGAGCCTGGTTCCTGTTACAAACTCCTTGACTGTAGATGCTATGATTTCATCTTACTTTTTTAGGCAGGAAAGCCTGGGGCAATACTTGTGGCCAGAAATATAACATAACCATTTCTAAAAACCTTTCTCTCTTGTTCAAAGTTGCAAGTGGCCTTTCAGCAGCCTCAGACTGAGCTGCAGACCTCGAAAGCGTCTTTGGAAACTCTCAGTTGGAACTAATGGTCTTTATAGCACCCGAGGGATTGACCGGCCCAGCGGTGTTACTTTAAATAGGCCCTGGTGTAGGCACCATGGAGGCCTCGCGTGGCCTTGGGAGGCCGGAGAGTGCTAAGCTTCACGCCCCATCTCTGTGGGGACAACGCCACAGAAGATTTATGGCCCTGGCCCGCCTGGGGTGGAGGCTTCCCAGGACCCAGTAGGGTTTTGCTCTTCAGCTAATATGCTTCTGCTCAGTCCAAATGTGGAGACAGTTCTTTACGGGCAAGAATAATCTGACCAATATAAAAGCGCAGATGGAGCCTGCCTTGTTAAATGTCACAAAATAAGGGAATGAGGATAACAACAAGAACAAGGAGAAAAGCTCCCTCTATCTTCTTGCCAGCAGCTCAGAGGCTGTTGCGACTGGGAAACGCTGCTGGGCAGGCTCAGGAAAGGGCGATTGGGGGCCAAAGGCTGAGAATTTGGGGTAACAGCCCCATGCAAGGTTTTGGTCCTCAGTCTTTTTTATAAAGTAAAAATAATGTACATTGGGGGGAAAAAATCAAATTTTAAGATCCTAACACGTAATGTTTTGCTGGAGAGAGAGAGGAAGGAGGGGAAAGAGAAGAGAGAAAGAGAGAGGGGGAGGAGGGAGAGAACGCGTGCGTGGTGCTCGGCACTGAGCAGATGGTCACCTCTTTTTTTCCTGTCACTAGTAAGACAGGAAGACCTAGAGAAGGGGCACCTCCTGGAGAAGGCTTGTCCCAGTGAGGGTCTGGGAGCAAATCATGGATAAGAGGCTTCAAAATGCAGGCACAAAGAGGACGTGCAGGGCATGATGGTGAACGCCCTGGCTGGCACCTGCCGGGTTCCCACACTCGGCTGGGAACCCCTTCACTCCCAGATGGGTTCTGTGGGATCTGTGGAGCTCTTTCGTGCCCCGCCCCTGGGCATAGTTGATTGGTCAGAGAGTGGCACCTAACTTTAGCTCAGCCAATGACTGTATCCCTACCATCTCGGCCATGGCTGATTGGCACAGGTATGGACCGCTGACCCATTTGAACCAGTAACCTCCTTCCTTGGGAATTTATACTGCATCCAAAGAGCTTGTCAATTCAGTCCCTGGGGCAGATGTAATTAATAAGGAGATACTGGCAGCCACATCCTCTGCCATGAAGAGAAAGCCGCTCTGCAGAGAGTGGGAAATAAAGTCAATATGCAGAAAGAAGCAGGGAAGCAGGACGGGGCAGGAGGTGGATGGCTTACGAGGCCTGGCTGCCTTTGTTCCTAAGGCCGGTAGCTGCCTTTCTTTTGGCTGACTACTCCACCCTCTTCGGGCCCTCTTAAGCCCTTATTAGGTTAGCAGATTTCAGTGCTTCTGTTACTTGTGGCCGGCAGAACTTAGGGATCTCTGCACAGGCACTTAAAATGGCCCTAGGAAGACAGAAAGTAGAGGGTGGACCTGGCTGGGCAGGGGCACTAGGGGATTGTCCTTCAACGAGGGCAGACTTTTAGTCCTGCAAGATGAAGGGCTCTGGAGGTGGATGGCACAGCAATTTGAAGATACTTAACACCACATAGCTGTACCCTCAAAAATGGTTAAGAGGGTGAATTTTATGTTATGTGCATTTTATCCTGATTTTTAAAAAATGGTCCTGAGCAGAACAAAACAAAAACGCACCTCCCCCAGATCTCTGACTTGAGGGTCACCCTTACTGTAAGTTCACCAGCAGTTATTTTGGTGATGTCAGCTTCGTTTGTGACCTGACATCAACTCTGTGTAACCCCAGTCTGCCTCTCCCCTGCCCTTCTCCACCCCATCATTGGTTGCTCCTCCCTTGAGTGACCTCCTTTTAATAGCACGGAATCTCTCAGGCCAGCTCTAACAAGTCACCCGGAAAATAAATTGGCTCCAGCAGAACCTAACCCATTCAGCTCCTTTCAGAGTCATGTATAAATGATGTGGGGTTCTCAGCCCTGCACCCCTGGGCACAGGTCACTAGCAGTTGTCTGAGGAGACGCACTTGTGAAGGAAGGAGGGCTCCAGTCTGGACATGAGTCCCACCAAGAGCGAGACAAAGAGGCTTTGAGCACAGCTCAATTTAAAAATCACTTTTTGTGTCTGAAACTGGGCAGAGTGGCTTCTAACGGACACCGTCTGGCCCTGATGCACGGCTGCCACCTCCTGAACACGTTGGCCAACGGAGGGTGGTGAGGGAGCCGGGACAGCCTACCTCCCTGCCTCGGGGAGCTTTTCATCCAGGGCTGTCCCAGAGGCAAAGCAGTGAACAAAGATGGGATTGCAACAAAGAAAACTCAAGAGCTGAATCCTGTTGAAAAGACCTAGCAGGGCTTTGTCTTCCAGACCTCAAAATACTTTGTGTCTGTGTATGTAATATTCTAATCCACAGACTGGCAAATCCCTTTCTTTTCCAAATATGCTATTAAAAATATACAAATCTTCAAAACTCATTTAAAGGGAATTGACTTGTTCAGGTGAAAATCCCCAAAAAGAGATGACTAGAAAAAGATTTCTATAAAATATTGTAGAGAAGCTGAGTTTGAGATTTAAAAGACAAGGAAGAAGCAAGGCGGGGGGACACTGGGGGACACTGGAACAGCCCACTGAAACACATTCCTTTTTCTGAGCTAAATGCAGGAGGAGTTTTAAAGTGCAAAGTATAAATTTTATAAAGTCCTTTGGCTTTAAATATATGCATGTGAGTATCTGTGAGAATGCCCCAGCAAGCCAGCTCCTCTGCCTGTGCCTGGCATTAACATTCTGGGCAGCAGCAAAATGATTTGATTTCCCCAAATATGAGAAGCTATTAATAAAAACAGAATTGCAATAAATCACCATCATGAGAATGCTGGCTGCTGGACTTTGAGGGAAGGCGAGATTCATGAAACTGGGTAGCCTGAAGAGAAATTATACCAGTTCCCTCTGAACATTCCGACCGGGACACCGAAGTAGAACCGCCAGCTCTCTCTGCCTGTGTCATCTCTGCTCAGCTCTCAGTGCTAGGGCGTCGGTGGGAACCCCTTCCCTACTCTTGCTTTTTGTACGTCCTGTTTCAAGGATAGATACGTGCACTCATCTGTGACTGCTTCTGGGAAAACATGATTTGTCTGTTCAAGATGGCCAATAGTTCTGGAAGTTGTTTAAGGCTCAGAATAATTGACAGAAATGTGTATTATGTTCTTTACAAATTCTTTAGAAATGGACTTAGACAAAGCTGTGAAGTAGACAAGGTGTGCTCAGTCCCATCCCGCTGGCATGGCCCTGCTGTGATCACCCTGGTGTGCCTTCCCACAGTGCCCTCTGGCACCCCGCGAGCTGGGCCTTCTCCCCACCTCCACTCCCTTCTCCTCTCTAGGGAATAACAGGTGACTCTGGGGTAGTCACCACACAGGGAACTGGTTATATTTCAAGAGAAGAAACTCAGAATTTAGTTAGACCATATTTTTATTTTGAGACAGATTCTCACTCTGTGCCCTACATAGAGTGCCGTACCAGGAGGAGAAGACCGGCCAGCCACAGCCTCGGCACCATCACAGCCACCACCATCCGCACCATCATCCCCAGCAGCAGCAGCAGCAGCAGCCGCACCACCACCACCATTATTATTTCTACAACCATAACCACAACCACCACCACCACCACCATCACCAGCAGCCTCACCAATACCTGCAGCATGGAGCCGAGGGCAGCCCCAAGGCCCAGCCAAAGCCACTGAAACATGAGCAGAAACACACCCTCCAGCAGCACCAGGAAACGCCGAAGAAGAAAACAGGCTATGGTGAACTAAATGGCAATGCTGGAGAAAGAGAAATATCTTTAAAGAATCTGGGTTCTGATGAAGCTAACAGCCCTATTTCCAGGGTCCTCAATGGCAGCCAGCAAGTTGTAGATACTAGCCTGAAACAGACTGTAAAGGCCAGCACCTTTGGGAAA
>CAUYRH010129608.1:0-23877 GCA_963574655.1 Perodicticus potto
TGCATCCGCCTCCCAAGTAGCTGGAACAACAGGCACCTGCCACAACGCCCGGCCATTTTTTGGTTGCAGCCGTCGTTGTTTGGCGGGCCCGGGCTGGATTCTAACCCGCCAGCTCAGGTGTACGTGGCTGGCGCCTTAGCCTGTTGAGCCACAGGCGCCGAGCCGATGGGGTCTCACTCTTGCTTGGGCTGGTCTTGAACACCTGAGCTCAAGTAATCCACCCATGTCTGGTTCCTAGAGTGCTAGGATTACAGGCGTGAGCCACCATGCCCAGCCCAATTTATAATTTTCTATACTGTTTGACCTTTTTTATGATAATATGTTACTTTTAAAATCAGGAGTATTGGGCCTTGGTCTTCTGAGTAATTGGGACTACAGGCACCCAACATCATACCCAACTAATTTTTCCCTCTTCCCTCTTCCTTCTCCTTTTTTCTTTTCTTTTCTTCTCTTTTTTCTTTTCTTTTTTTTCTTTTCTGGAGACAGACTCTTGCTCTGTCACCCAAGCTAGAGTGCAATGGCATCATTGTAATTCACAGCAACCTCAAACTCCTGGGCTCAAGCAATCCTCCTGCCCCAGCCTCCCGAGTAACTAGGACTATAAGGGTATACCACCATGCCTGAATTTTTCCCTATTTTTTGTAGAGATGGAGTCTTGCTCTTGCTCGCTGATCTTTTTTTTTTTTTTTTTTGAGACAGAGCCTCAAGCTGTCACCCTGGATAGAGTGCTGTGGCATCACAGCTCACAGTAACCTCCAATTCCTGGGCTCAAGCGAGTCTCCTGCCTCTGCCTCCCAAGTAGCTGGGAATACAGGTGCCCGCCACAACGCCCGGCCATTTTTTGGTTGTAGCCATCATTGTTGTTTGGCAGGCCGGGGCTGGATTTGAACCCACCAGCTCAGGTGTACATGACTGGTGCCTCAGCCTGTTGAGCCACAGGCGCCGAGCCACTCAGGCTGATCTTAAACTCCTAACCTCAAGCACTCTTTCCACTTTGGCCTCCCAGAATGCTAAGATTACAAGTATGAATTGCTATGTTCAGCCAAGGTTTCCCTGTTTACCTACCATTTTCTAGATGCCTTATCTCATATTATATAGTCTGTCATACTATGAGAAGCAGGTCAAGATGACTTCTATTATCTAATGTATATATTAGGATTCTCAGATTATGGTAGAACAGCGCCTTAGAACATTTCTTCAACTCATGCCTTAGAATCCCTGTATTTAAAACAGATGACAGGCTCGGCGCCTGTGGCTCAATGGGCTAAGGCGCCAGCCACGTACACCTGAGCTGGCGGGTTAGAATTCAGCCCGGGCCCGCCAAACAACAATGGTGACTGCAACCAAAAAATGGTTGGGCGTTGTGGCGGGCACCTGTAGTCCCAGCTACTTGGGAGGCAGAGGCAGGAGACTCGCTTGAGCCCAGGAATTGGTGGTTGCTGTGAGCTGTGATGCCATGGCACTCTATCCAGGGTGATAACTTGAGGCTCTGTCTCAAAAATAAATAAATAAATAAATAAATAAATAAATAAATAAATAAATAAATAAATAAAACAGATGACAGTGCAGCATCTGCTGTGGTGATAGGGAGTGAGAGGGCAGATCAACCCGCTTATTCCCCAACTCATGAGATAGCTTTAAGAAAGCATCAAAGGGCTCGGCACCTGTGGCTCAACGGGCTAAGGAGCCAGCCACGTACACCTGAGCTGACGGGTTCACGTACACCTGAGCTGACGGGTTCGAATCCAGCCCGGGCCCGCCAAACAACAATGACGGCTGCAATAAAAAAATGGCCTGGCGTTGTGGTGGGCGCCTGTAGTCCCAGCTACTTGGGAGGCGGAGGCAAGAGACTCGCTTGAGCCTAGGAATTAGAGGTTGCTGTGAGCTGTGATGCCACAGCACTTTACCCAGGGTGACAGCTTGAGGCTCTGTCTCAAAAAAAAAAAAAGAAGAAGAAGAAAAGAAAGCATCAAGGCCTTGCTGAGTTCTATATGGAAATCACAGTAATGGGAGACCCTGCACAAAGGGGGTTCACGACAAGCCTAAGACCCACAACTATGCTCATCCTGCAGTCACACTCCCTGTTCTGTTCTGTTCTTTTTTTTCTTTTTTGAGACAGAGTCTTACTATGTCGCCCTTGGTAGAGTGCTGTTAAATCACAGCTCACAGCAACCTCCAACTCTTTTTTTTTTATTTATTTATTTATTTATTTTTTGAGACAGAGCCTCAAGCTGTCACCCTGGGTAAAGTGCTATGGCATCACAGCTCACAGCAACCTCCAATTCCTAGGCTCAAGCGAGTCTCTTGCCTCCGCCTCCCAAGTAGCTAGGACTACAGGCGCCCACCACAACACCCGGCCATTTTTTGGTTGCAGCTGTCCTTGTTGTTTGGCGGGCCCCGGGCTGGATTTGAACCCGCCAGCTCAGGTGTACATGGCTGGCACCTTAGCCCATTGAGCCACAGGCGCCGAGCCACAACCTCCAACTCTTGGGCTTAGGTGATTTTCTTGCCTCAGCCTCCCAAGTAAATGGAACTACAGGCATCCACCACAATGCCCGGCTATTTTTGTTGTTGTTGTTGTCATTGTCTGGCAGGCCAGGACTGGGTTCGAACCTGCTGGCCCCGGTATATGTGGCTGGTGCCCTAGCAGCTGAGCTACAGGTGCTGAGCCTTTTTTTTTTTTTTTTTTTGTGAGATAGAATCTTGCTCAGTCACCCTGGGGTTGAGTGCTGTGGCATTATAGCTCACACCAACTTCAAACTCTTGGGCACAAGTGATCCTCTTGCCTCAGCCCTCTTGCCTCAGCCTCCCAAGTAGCTGGGACTACAGGTATATGCTACCATACCCAGCTAAGTTTCTAAAATTTTTTTGTAAAGACAGGATCTCACTATGTTGCCCAGGCTGGTCTTGAACTCCTGAGCTCAAGTGATCTGCCTACCTTGGCACACTCCCCATTCTACAGGACTAGAACCTAAAGGACTCAGGAGACACTCTATATTCTGGTTCTATCACAAGCAAGTTTTGTAATCCTGGAGGGTCACCTGTCTTGTGCCTAAGACTTCCCATCTGGAAAATGAAGAAGTTGGACTCTGATCCTTGAGGTTCCTTCCAAAGCTTTCATCCTGTCGGTTTCGTATGTTACCTTAACTGGAGGTGGAGGAGTGCCAGAGCTCCAGGTGCTCACCTTAACAACATAGACTCTGACCAGGAGCTTGACGGGCCGGTTCTGTGGGATCCCCCGGGAGATCTGGGCCTCAGAGAATGACACTGCCTCTGATTCTGGATAAATGAGGATGGAGCCCTGGAGCGGACAGAGACCGAAAAAGACCTAGTGAGAGAGTTGTCCTCCAGAATCCACACCTGTGCTCCCTAGTCCCCTTTTCTTCCACAAATATACCTTGAACTTGCCCACCAGGTGTCCATATCCTTCTTCATCTTCATCTCCATCCTGGCCCCCTTGCCCTCGGTAAAGGGGAAACACATTCAGCCAATCTTCAAAGTGGTTAAATTCTTCCTCCAGGGAGCTGGTATAGATCTGAAAGGCAAGGGCCTCAGTAACAGCTCGCTGTCCAGAATCGCAGGACACTCCCTCCCCCCAACACCCAGGCACCTTCAGGGTGGCAAGTGTTTTTTTCCGGGACACAGAACCTTCCACTTTAGCTTCACCCTGGTCTTGGGTCTCCCCATCCACAGAAAAGAGGTTGACCCCATCTGGGACAGCAAAAATGCTCCAGTCAGGAACATCTGGGTGGGTGGAGGATGGAGATTGATGGGGCAAGAGCAAAAAAGCCAAATCTCTTACCTGAATCTCCAGGATCATCTATTTCATCTTCATCAGAGTGGGGCTGAAATCAAAGGGCAGATCAGAGATTCTTCCCCAGCCCTTTCAACTCTGTAGTCTACCTCTTTTCCAGGGTGGGGCACTGGGAAACCTTCTTTCAAGCGCTGGCCATGTAAGCCACTCGAATTTTTTTTTTTTTTTTTTTTTGCAGTTTTTGGCCGGGGCTGGGTTTGAACCCACCACCTCCGACATATGGGGCCAGCACCCTACCCCTTTGAGCCACAGGCGCTGCCCTGTTTTTTGTTTGTTTGTTTTATTTTTTTGCAGAAGCTACTCGAATTTTCAAAGCTTCTTCAATTAATCATCTAGTCCTGCGCTGTCCACCAGCCACATGTGGCCACTGCAGACTTGAAACATGGCTGGTTTGGGTTTTTCTGTTTTTGTTTTTTTTAGACAGAGTCTTACTTTGTCGCCCTCAGTAGAGTGCTGTGGCGTCACAGATCACAGGAACCCAAACTCTTAGACTTAAGCAATTCTCTTGCCTCAGCCTCCCAAGTAGCTGGGACTACAGGTGCCTGCCACAACGCCTGGCTAGTTTTTTCAGAGATGGGGTCTTGTTCTGGCTCAAGCTGGTCTTGAACCTGTGAGCTCAGGAATCTTTGCCTTCCAAGTGCTGGGATTACAGGCGTGAGCCCCCGTGCCTGGCATAGCATTTTATTTCTATTGGACAAGACAACTCTAGATAATGGACCTAATACCCCAGCTTCTAGAATTATTGTGAAGACAAGACAAGATGATGGTAATGAAGAGCTCTGTAAAACTGCAGAGCTCCACCTTCAATGAGATGGTTCTTCATGCCATGGGACCCTCCCCTGCCCGCACCTGCCCCTGGAGCTCCTGTAGGGATGCATAGTACTTGGACCACCAGTCGAGTTCTTCCGGATCTGGGATGTCCTCCTCCAGCTCAGGCCCTTGATTCGAGAGGCCTCCTAGGGGGAGCTTCTTGAAAGGAATCTGTAGGAGAAAGGGCTCAGTCCCTCTGACCCAACACCACCTCAAGCCCTACCAGCCCCTTCTGTGCCGATCTCCCATACCCATCACCTTCAGGAGACGTCTGGAGATCCCCACTTCAGCCAAGAAGGGATCCAGGGGCTTCTTTGCTGGGAGGAAGAAAATGACACCATGAGGAAATTTGTTGAGTACAAATCAAACTCCAGGCTCCATTCGGGGGGGTCATCTGGACCCATCTCTGCCAGGAAGCAGAGGGGTTTCTGTCTGGTAGCCCCTAAAAAGAGAAGGCTCCTAACCTGGAAGTCTCTTAGGTACCAGGTCCCCTGTCTCCTCCTCCGCTCCTTCCTCCTCGGAGGGATCCTCTTGACTCCGGAATGTGAATCGCAGCACGTGAGGGACAATGTGGGAACCCACAAGGACTGTGCGGCCAAAGGCCCGGCGCTCAATTACCAGGATGCTGAGTGGGGGCTGCAGGTAAGGCTGTTCCGGCAAGTTCTGGGGCGGGAGAGAGGAACTGTCTCTGAGACATGTGGAGAGGGAGAGGCCACTGCAGAGAGGGCCGGGGAGATAAGACCTCGAAACCTGTGTCCTCAGCCCAGCTCGGCCTCAGCCTCCCTGTGTCACCTCTGGTCACTGCCTTCTGACCTTGTTTCTCAGTAAAAAATGGACCGAATGATGGATTCAAAAGATTCTTATAAGTATCAAATGACAAAATTTGATAATGATAGGCTCAGGCCTGTAATCCTAGCACTCTGGGAGGCTGAAGTTGGTGGATCACTTGAGTTCATGAGTTTGAGACCAGCCTGAGCAAGAGCGAGACCCTGTATCTACTAAAAATGAAAAAATTGAAGCAAGAGATCTCTTGAGCCCAAGAGTTGGAGGTTGCTGTGAGCTATGATGCCACAGCACTCTACCCAAGGTGACAAAGTGAGACTCTGTCTCAAAAAAAAAAAAAAAAAAATCACATAATAGAAAAGCCTACAAGAAACTGTTAGAAACATGGGGTTGTTGTTATTCTTATGTAATGCATCAATGTTCAACTTGCAAATACAGATTTAGAACCATAAAAATAGGGTGGTGCCTGTGGCACAAAGGAGTAGGGTGCCAGTCCCATTACCGGAGGTGGCAGGTTCAAACCCAGCCCCAGGCAAAAACTGCAAAAAAAAAAAAAAACGTATATTTATGGCTTTTTTTTTGGCCAGGGCTGGGTTTGAACCCGCCACCTCCGGCATATGGGGCCGGGGCCTTACTCCTTTGAGCCACAGGTGCCACCCTATTTATGGCTTTTTTTTTTTTGAGACTGAGCCTCAAGCTGTCACCCTGGATAGAGGGCTGTAGCATCACAGCTCACAGCAACCTCCAATTCCTGGGCTCAAGCGAGTCTCTTGCCTCCGCCTCCCAAGTAGCTGGGACTACAGGCGCCCGCCACAACGCCCAGCCATTTTTTGGTTGCAGCCGTCATTGTTGTTTGGCGGGCCTGGCTGGATTCGAACCCGCCAGCTCAGGTGTACATGGCTGGCGCCTTAGCCCGTTGAGCCACAGGTGCAGACCTTGAGCTGAATTTTAATAAGAATCAAACCTGTAGGCCAAGGCAGGTGGATTGCCCTGAGCTCACAGGTTTGAGACTAGCCTGAGCCAGAGCAAGACCCTATCTCTTAGAATAGTTGGGCGTTGTGGTAGGTGCCTATAATCCAAGCTACTTGGGAGGCTGAGGCAAGAGAATCACTTGAGCCCGAGAGTTGGAGGTTGCTGTGAGCTATGATGCCATAGCATTCTACCAAGGGTAACAAAGTGAGACTCTGTCTCAAAACAAACAAACAAATCAAATCTGTATTGTGGGGTGGTACCTGTGACTCAGTGAGTAGGGCGCCCCATATGCCAGAGGTGGCGGGTTCAAACCCAGCCCCAGCCAAAAACTGCAAAAAAACAAACAAAAAACCCCCAAAATCTGTATTGTGTTCTTCACAAACCTATATATGACCACTGTATTCATACTTTCTTTTCTTTCTTTCTTTCTTTTCTTTTTTTTGAGACAGAGCCTCAAGCTGTCACCCTGGATAGAGTGCCGTGGCATCACAGCTCACAGCAACCTCCAATTCCTGGGCTCAAGCGAGTCTTCTGCCTCAGCCTCCCAAGTAGCTAGGACTACAGGCGCCCGCCAAAACACCCAACTATTTTGTGGTTGTTGTTGGCCCAGGCTGGATTCAAACCTGCCAGCTCTGGGTGGTGCCTGTGGCTCAGTGAGTAGGGCGCTGGCCCCATATACCGGGACTGGGCGGGTTCAAACCCGGCCCCAGCCAAACTACAACAACAAAAAAATAGCTGGGCGTCGTGGTGGGCGCCTGTAGTCCCAGTTACTCGGGAGGCTGAGACAAGAGAATCACCTAAGCCCAGGAGCTTAGAGGAGCTAGAGGTTTCTGTGAGCTGTGAAGCCATGGCACTCTACCAAGGGCCACAAAGTGAGACTCTGTCTCTAAAAAAAACAAAAACCTGCCAGCTCTGGTTTATGTGGCTGGCACCCTACCCACTGAGCTACAGGCACCGAGCCACAACACCGAGCCTGTATTCATACTTTCAATTTGGAATTAAATAAACATAATATAAACCAATAACAATGCAAAAAGTAAGTTATTCATTCTACAAAAACAGTTGGATGCTTTAGAAGTATCTGATAAAGGGCTCAGTGCCTGTGGCTCAACGGGCTAAGGCGCCAGTCACGTATACCTGAGCTGGAGGGTTTGAATCCAGCCCGGGCCCACCAAACAACAATGGTGGCTGCAACCTGAAAAAAAAAAAAAAAAATGGCCGGGCATTGTGGCGGGCGCCTGTAGTCCCAGCTACTTGGGAGGCAGAGGCAGGAGACTCACTTGAGCCCAGGAATTAAAGGTTGCTGTGAGCTGTGATGCCACCGCACTCTGTCCAGGGTGACAGCTTAAGGCTCTGTCTTAAAAAAAAAAGAAGAAGAAGAAGAAGTATCTGATAAAGGCTCAGCAGCTAGTGTGCCAGCCACATAAACGGGAGATGGGGGGTTTGAATCCAACCCAGGCCTGCCAAACAGCGAGAACTAAAACCAAGAAACAACCCGGCACTCAGTAGAGTGCCGTGGCGACAGCTTGAGTCTCTCTCTCAAAAAAAAAAAAAAAAAAAAAAAAAGTAAGGCTCGGCGCCTGTAGCTCAACGGGCTAAGGCGCCAGCCACATACACCTGAGCTGGCGGGTTCGAATCCAGCCCGGGCCCGCCAAACAACAATGACGACTGTAAACAAAAAATGGCCGGGCGTTGTGGCGGGTGCCTGCAGTCCCAGCTACTTGGGAGGCAGAGGCAGGAGACTCGCTTGAGCCCAGGAATTGGAGCTCACAGCACTGATTGATATCACAGCACTCTACCCAGGGCAACAGCTTGAGGCTCTGTCTCAAAAAAAAATAAAAATAAAGTTAAACTAACTTAAATTAAATTAAAAAGCATATATGAATAATTTTTATGGTTTCTAACTTTTACTTTTTTTTTTTCTTTGCAGTTTTGCCTGGGGCCAGGCTTGAAACTGCCACCCCGGTATATGGGACTGGCACCCTACTCCTTGAGCCACAGGCGGCGCCCACACTTTTTTTTTTTTTTAGAGACAGAGTCTCACTTTGTGGCCCTCAGTAGAGTGCCGTGATGTCACAGCTCACAGCAACCTCCAACTCCTGGGGTCAGGCGATTCTCTTGCCTGAGCCTCCTGAGTAGCTGGGACTACAGGTGCCTGCCACAATGCCTGGCTATTTTTTTGTTGCAGTTTGGCTGGGGCTGGGATCGAACCTGCCACCCTCGGTATATGGGGCCTGTGCCCTACTCACTGAGCCACAGCTGCCACCCTCTCACTTTTACTTTTTAAAAACAGTATATAGGGGCAGATATTTTGATATACGTATACATAGTGAAATGGTTACTTTAGTCAAGCAAACTAACACATCATCTCACACAGTTAACCTTCTGTGTGTGGTTAAGTGCAGCTAAAACCCACTTGCACATTCAACTAATTAAAAAAATTATTAGATTTGGGCTCAGCACCTGTAGCACAGTGGTTATGGCACTGGCAACATAGACCAAGGCTGGCAGTTCAAACTCAGCCCCAGGCCAGTTAAACAACAATGACAACTGCAACAAAAAAAAAGCCAGACAGGGCAGCGCCTGCAGCTCAGTCAGTAGGACGCCCACCCCATATACAGAGGGTGGTGGATTCAAACCCAGCCCCAGCCAAATTGCAACAAAAAAATAGCTGGGCGTTGTGGCGGGCACCTGTAGTCCCAGCTACTTGAGAGGCTGAGGCAAGAGAATCGCTTAAGCCCAAGAGTTGGAGGTTGCTGTGAGCTATGATTCCACAGCACTCTACCAAGGGCAACATAGTAAGACACTGTCTCAAAAAAAAACAAAAAAAAACACTATTAGATTTGACACTGTTGAAGAAGTTTCTATTACACAACTAGTTGCTCAAAATGGATGAAAGGTAAATGCCATGTGCCTCTCATAATGAGTTGTTGGGGGAAGAGGAACAGGGGATGTGGAGTCAGCAAATCTACACATAATCCTGTCTCTGTCATTACCAGCTGTGAAACCATTAGCAAGTTAGTTAATGGCTAAATCTGCTTTCCTGTCTATAAAATGGAGCCTATGATGCTGACCTAACACGGTGAGGATGTGAGGATGAAATGAGATAAATGCATAACGCCCTAGACAGTGGCTGCACATAAGGATTCAATATTCATTAGCTGTGGACCCTCTTATTCACCTCTATTGTTTTAGGACTCAACTTAAACAGATCTATATTCAAATACCAATGCACAGACTCCCAGACAGAAGTGGAACATAGTAGGAACTTAAATATTTGTCAAAAGAATAAACACAAAACATGTTTGGAGGTACACAAACTTACGGATTTTAATGAATCAATTTTAAGAATCAAGACTTTTTTTTAAACCAGTATTTCTAGACAACCAATATCACTTTTCAGGCCTAAAACACCTTTACAATCCCCAAATAAGCTGCACTTGGTCACAAGGCATTATGACACATTACTCTTTTTACATAACGTTAATATTCCATTTGCTAAGATTTTGTTCATAATTTTTGTATTTTTGCTCATGAGTAAAGAGTGGTTTATGATTCCTTTTCTCGAAATGACCTTGTCAGATTTTGGTATCAAGTTTAGGGTGGACTTACAAAACTAGTTGGAAAGTCCTCACAATACCGCTTTTGACATTAAATGGTGCAGTTTAACTGCTTTACTCTGGATTTTGATTGTTGACATTAATAGAAGTTATACTGCTCAAATTGTACACGTCTCTTTTTTTTAAAGACAGAGTCTCCAGCTGTTACCCTGGGTAGAGTGCTATGGTGTCACAGCTCACAGCAACCTCCAACTCGGGCTCAAGCAATTCTCTTCCCTCAGTTTTTTCTATTTTTAGTAGAGATGGAGTCTCGTTTTTGCTCAGGCTGGTCTCAAACTCGTAAGCTCAAGCAATCCACCTGCCCCAACCTCCCAGAGGGCTAGGATTACAGGGGTGAGCCACCATGCCCAGCCAACATTGTATATGTTATTACCTCATTTCTACTGCCATTGTCCGTATCTTCTGACATCTCATTTTCCCAAACTTCTGTCTCCTTAGGGGAAAGACTCATTTTCTCCAGTTCACTTTGATTTTCTCCCTGCTTAAAATGGACAAGATTATTGGGCACATCACAAGGCCTGCCTTCAACATGCCATGTCACTGCACATTTTGTCCATAGTATTTGTAATAGTTAAGTCTGCACCTGTAAAAATGCGTTAAGGCTTGTTGTACCTTTTTTGTTTTCATTTAGAATTTTCTACTCACACCAGCAAATATAAAGTAAGTAGAAAAGAAGAAAGTACTTTTTGGTGTATGTCATAGGTCATGTCTCCCTTATCTCCTCTTTGCCACAATCTAGAAACTCAAGGGTAAAATGGCAGAATTTCTCCCTTCTCCTCTCATTCTGCTCCCTCCTCACATGTTTTCAGGTACCTTTGACTTAAAAAAAAAAAAATTAATTCCACTACACACTACTCAAATGGAAGCACCCAGGGACAAAAGCAAGCCCCCATATGGGGACAAAAACAGTACCTACAGTAAATTCAAGAGCTTTTACCTCTTGAGCCAGAGAACTCAGTGTAAACTGGAGCTGCTTCCATCACTACCTCCATCAGAATTTAAGTCTGAAGCCACAATCTATCCTCACCATTCCCCAAGTTTACCCGCATAGCTTGTTCCCAACGGGTTCTCCTCTTTTAAGGTGGTCGCTGATGTAGGGCCCCGTCCTCCCAGAGCCCGGGAAGGACCCGAAGGCCTGGGACCCTGCAGGCCACAGCGTGCGAATGACGTGGGCAGGACACTCCAGGGGAGCCGAAGCCGCAGCTAGTGCAGACAGACCGAGTGCGCCCGACCTGCAGCTGCCCAAAACCTGACACCAGGGACAGAGACCGCCCTCGAGGCCACGGCGCCCACGTGACCCCCCTCGGCCAACCAGAACCTGCGCCACCCCTGGGCCAATCCCGGGCCGCACCTCGGGGAGGGGCGGGCAGTATGCGAGTGGGGGGCGGGGTCTCGAGCTGGCGGGTCCCAGGTGGTGCGCCTGCGCTCGCTGGACGCGAGCGGTGTGGACTTGCGCTGGAGGCCGAGGCAGAGGTCACTTGCTACTCCAGGTGGTTGCGTCAGCTTGGATCGAGAACAAGAGCAAAGTTTGGGAGCTGGAGGGCGGTGACGCGTCCGGGAGCTCTCTTGTCAGTGGACCTGAAGGAAAATAAACAGGGGTTGTAACAACAGCTGTTGATTAAGGGCCGAGTGTCAGGATGGCTTCTAACCCCTTAAGTCTGTTAGCCTGAATGCCTACCCGCTCAGCGAAGAATATGTTAGACAAAGTCATTTTCAGCGAGAAGAAGGGAACCTCTGCCTGATGGTCCAACGAGTAACACAAGGTACAGCATAGACTCGAAGCCGGGGAGTGACACTTGAGGATCAGCCTCTCCACCATCAAAGCAGTTAGCAGTAACGGTTATGACTGAAATACGTTAATGCGTATTTTGTACCTCGCAGCATATTGGTTGCCTCTTCAGACATTTTATCATGGACTTCAAAACCTGTGACTTAGATAGTTATTAATAGTTTCATTTTATTTATTTTTTTTTTTTGAGACAGTCTCACTATATCGCCCTCAGTAGAGTGCCGTGGCATCACACCTCACAGCAACCTCCAGCTCTTGGGCTTAGGCGATTCTCTTGTCTCAGCCTCCCAGGTAGCTGGGACTACAGGCGCCCGCCACAATGCCAGACTATTTTTTGTTGCAGTTATTGTTGTTTAGCTGGCCCTGGCCAGCTTTGGTGCATGTGGCTGGCACCATAACCACTGTGCTACAGGCACCGAGCCAGTTTCATTTTACTTTTAAGGCAACTGAAATTCAGAGGTTAAGGGCCCAAGGCCATTGATTTGTGCTCTGAGTCACTCAATACTGTCTCCTATTTTCTTTGAGCTAGACAATCATTAACATGTGCTTTCATGGGGACCCATGACCATCAGCACCAGGAGGGCCAGTAGAAGAACTACGGAGATCCTAGGAGTTAGCCCCACACTGGGGCTTAAAAAATGTTATGGGGGTGGGTAGTGAAGGGTGTCCTAAGGGGCCATGGCCTGATTCTAGCTTCAGAAATACTCAAATTGGAAAGGAAGAAGAGTTTGTTTTTTTTTTAAGTAGCAGTCTCACTTTATCACCCATTTTTTTTTTTTTTTTACTTTATCACCCTTGATAGAGTTTTGTGGCGTCACAGCTTACAGCAACCTCCAGCTCCTGGGCTTAGGCAATTCTCTTGCCTCAGCCTCCCCAGCAGCCAGGACTACAGGTGCCCGCCACAACCTCCAGCTATTTTTTTGTTGCAGTTTGACTGGGGTCGGGTTCAAACCTGCTGCTCTTGGTATATGGGGACAGCGCCCTACCCACTGAGCCACAGGTACCGCCCAAGGAAGAAGAGTAGAAAGAACAATTTGCCTACATGTTTTAGATTTGGAACCTCACAAACTCTTTTTATCTACTTCACAAGAAAATGTTTTAAGAAAACTCATCAAGGCTTGGAGCCTGTGGCTCAAGCGGTAAGGCGCCAGCCACATACACCTGAGCTGGAGGGTTCCAATCCAGCCCTCCCCGCCAAACAATAATGACAGCTGCAAACAAAAAAATAGCCGGGCGTTGTGGCAGGCGCCTATAGTCCCAGCTACTTGGGAGGCAGAGACAGGAGAATCGCTTGAGCCCAGGAGTTGGAGGTTGTTGTGAGCTGTGATGCCATGGCATTCTACCCAGTGCGATAGCTTGAGGCTCTGTCTCAAAAAAAAAAAAAAAAGAAAGAAAGAAAGAAAAGAAAAGAAAACTCATCAAGGCTCGGCACCTGTAGCTCAAACGGCTAAGGCACCAGCCATATACACCTGAGCTGGCAGGTTCGAATCCAGCCCCAGCCTGCCAAAGAACAATGACAGCTGCAACCAAAAAATAGCAGGGCATTGTGGTGGGTGCCTGTAGTCCCAGCTACTTGGGAGGTGGAGGCAGGAGAATCGCTTGAACCCAGGAGTTGGAGGTTGCTCTGAGCTGTGATGCCATACCACTCTACCCAGGGCGACAGCTTGAGACTCTGTCTCAAAAAAAAGAAAGAAAGAAAACTCATCAATGGTGGCGCCTGTGGCTCAGGGGGTAGGGTGCCGGCCCCATATACTGAGGATGGCAGGTAGCTACTTGGGAGGCTGAAGCAAGAGAATTGCCTAACCCCAGGAGTTGGAGTTTGCTGTGAGCTGTGCCATGGCACTCTACCGAGGGCAACAAAGTAAAACTGTCTCAAAAAAAAAAAAAAACCTCATCGAGAACAATTGAAGAAAACAGGGCTGAGCAAGGTGGCTCATGCCTGTACTCCTAGCCTTCTGGGAGGCCAAGGCAGGTGGATTGCTACAGGTCAGGAATTCGAGACCAGCATGAGTAAGAGTGAGACCCCTGTCTCTAAAAACTAGCTGGGTGTTGTATCATCGCAACCTCCAACCTCCAGCCTCCAACTGAGCTCAAGCGATCCTCTTGCCTCAGTTTTCCTATTTTTAGTAGCGATGTGGGGGGTGGGGTCTTGCTTTTGCTCAGGCTGGTCTCGAACTCCTGAGCTCAAGCAATCCACCTGCATCAGCCTCCCAGAATACTAGGATTACAGGTGTGAGCCACCACACCTGGCCAGGGGCTTCTTTAGATTCAGGATCAATGTCTTTGCAAGGAGAGCATGTTAGTGCCTTGTAGTTCTGTTGCATCCCTCTAGGAGGCACTCAACTACTTCAAGTCTGGTTGTCCCACAAAGTGGTTTTAAGGATTGATCAGACAGAGCTTTGTTGGCTGGATCCATCTATCATAACCATCAACCTCTACTGGATGGTTTTAGGCAATGTTGTTTTGCAAGCAAATGGTAGGAGACAATGTATTATTCATTGAATTGGAGGTGAATAATACATGGAAAAGGTATAAGAAATCAAATCACCAAGATATTGACAGTGGTTAATTTGGCTCTTTGGAATAGATGTAATTATTTCTATTTTTTGTACTTTTTTTTTAAGAGACAGACTCTCACTTTGTCGCCCTCGGTAGAGTGCTGTGGCATCACAGTTCACAGCAACCTCCAGCTTTTGGGCATAGGCGATTCTCTTGCCTCGGCCTCCTGAGTAGCTGTGACTACGGGAGCCCGCCACAACGGCCAGCTATTTTTCTTGTTGCAGTTTAGCCAGGGGCCAGCTCCCTACTCCCTGAGCCACAGGCACCAACCTATTTTTTGTACTTTTTATTGATTTTAGATTTTTTTTTTTTTTGAGACAGTTTCACTTTGTCACCCTCATTAGAGTACTATGGTGTCATAGCTCACAGAAACCTCTAACTCCGGGGCTCAAGTGATCCTCCTACCTTAGCCTCCTGAGCAGCTGGGACTATAGGTGCCCACCACAATGCCTGGCTAGTTTTTCTATTTTTAGTAGAGATGGGGTCTTGCTCTTACTCAGGCTAGTATTTCAAATTTCCTAAAATGAAAACAAAGAAATGCTGCCTGAGCATATCTGGTGGGAAGTGAGATCGACAAAAGGACTGGAGGGCGGTTCTAAGTCCGTGGCAGTAACGCAGGTGTACCACAGTGGGCTTTCATTTGTGTGTGCCTGTCCAGTGTTCATCCTGTCTCCTGACAGCCCTCATTCCCTTTAGGGCCTCCTCCTCCCCTTTCAGTTTCGGTGGAACTGTCATTGCCCCAGACACCCCTCTTCCAGAACTTTCTGAGTCTTGAACAGCAACGCCTCCTCATAGAAACCTTCCTTCCCCTGGGGCAGGTAGGTGTCTCTCTTCTGTGCTCAAGTTCCAGCTATCAGGGCACTTACATGCCAGTGTGTCTACACACACACACACACACACACACACACACCAGCCTTGTACAGTGCTCGACACATGGTTGGTGCTCAATAGATGTCAGCTGAATTATGTTCACATTGCTTATAACCCATGAAGGGGCTTGAATATGAGATTAAAAGATACCAGAAACTCTTTTCAGATTTTTTTTTTTTGAAACAGAACCTCAAACTGTCAAACTGGGTAGAGTGCCATGGCATCACAGCTCACAGAACCTCCAAGTCCTGGGCTCAAGCGATTCTCTTGCCTCCGCCTCCCAAGTAGCTGGGACTACAGGCACCCGCCACAAAGCCTGGCTATTTTGTGGTTGCAGCCGTCATTGTTGTTTGGCAGTCCAGCCGCTTGAGCCACAGGCTACGAGCCTCTTTTTAGATGTTCCATTGAATGTGGCTACAGCTTCCAGGCCCTCCAATCTAATCCCAGCCCACCTCTTCTGAATCAGGAAACGCTTCCTTGGCAAGGTTCAGTCTTTCCTGAATTCCCACCGACCGCAACCTGAGCCTTGGCCTCTGTTCCTGCCCTACCTGTGCAGAAACTTGAAAGAGTGTTAGGTTGAGGTATTGTTTTAGAGGCTACACAAGGGACATTGCCTCAGAGAGTCACTACCACACTCAGACTACACCTCACAGATTTAGAAAGGGGGCACTGTTTGGAAGCATGCTGCTGACTGTCAGCATTTGCCTCTGAGTCTCCTATTTGTGTGCAGGTGGACTGCACATTTTTTCTTTAGAGATGTCAGTACCTCTCAGTCCAGTCTGAATCTGGCCTCGGCCATTCTGCCTTGTAAAGATAATTAGCAAGCATTCCTGGCTCATCACCTCTCCACTCTGCTGCTTCATCAGTGAAAACACATTGATGTTCTTTTCTTTTCTTTTTTTTTTTTTTTTTTGAGACAGAGTCTTACCATGTCACCCTCAGTAGAGTGCCGTAGCGTCACAGCTAAGAGCAACCTCAAACTCTTGGGCTCAAGTGATTCTCTTGCCTCAGCCTCCCAAGTAGCTGGGACTACAGGCACCCGCCACAACGCCCGGCTATTTTTTCGTTGTTTTTGTAGTCATGTTGTTTGGCAGGCCTGGGCCGGATTCGAACCTGCCAGCCCCAGTGTATGTGTCTGGCGCCCTAGCCACTGAGCTACAGGTGCCAAGCCTGATGTTCTTGTCTTGTGCTGAAGAGGTTTAAACTGTTAGAAATCTATAGAGCTTTTTGTAGGATCAAATTTCATAAATTTTTCCCTATTTTTCTGCCTTTTAGAGAGAGAGAGAATAACTGTCAAGTATTCAGACTATTGTTTGAAGTTTAAAAACATCAGTGACAATATGTGTATCCGCTTAACTTAGAAACGTGTAAAGATGACCATTAGTAGATCAAATAGGATGTGTAAACTTCAAACCAGTGGACAACTGGATCTGTTAAGGTTCTTGGTTGCAGTGACTCTGGCCAACTTAAACAGAAAAGAATTTGGTGAAAAGCTCTCTGTGTCTCAGAATGTCAGCAGAGGCTGGAAGGAGGGCAGAATCCAAGAGAGGCTGGGTAGGATGCTGCTGCTCCTGGACAGACACGCCTGCCCTTTTGTTGTCTTAGTGTCACTTGCTCGAAATGCAAGTCCCATGTTGGGTCATTCAGCTGGCTGGGTTTGTCACGTGCCACATGGTAGGCATCAGCGGTGGAGAGCATCCAGAACTCTTTCAGCCTCTGTAGCAGGAACCTGGGCTTGGTCTCCCACTGAGTCACACAGTGATCCCCGTCAGTGGGAAAGTTCAAATGCTAGGGTGTGCCCCCCTCCCCAAAAGGCCACTCTGCTCTGCAGGAAACTTTGGAACAAAGAAAACTTGATAGGGCAGCACCTATGGCTCAAAGGAGTAGGGCGCTAGCCCCATATGCCAGAGGTGGTGGGTTCAAACACAGCCCCGGCCAAAAACCGCAAAAAATAAAAAAGAAAAACTTGATAGATCTATTAGACAACAAGAATGGGGGGAGGAGGATACCCTGAGACATGTACAAAAATGACGGGGGCTCCCAGATATCAGGATTGATTTGGAAATACCATCCAACTATGTAGAGAACAGATGTTAGGTGCTGCACACTTCGACTCTCCCCAGTCGATGCTTGACAAAGGAAGGGTGGGCAGATGAGACTTTGATGATTAAACTAATCTTGGACCTTGAATTTCCAAGGAAACTAAGCGTCTTTCTGAGAAGGGAATGATTATTCTAGTATCCTCATTCTATTTCAGGAATACTGGCAGAGAGGGATGGATGTGATGGACGGGGGGATCAGAGAAGGCGGAGCTCAGAGGAAAAGGATGGATTGAGAGAAAGAGCACTCTAGAACCCAGAAGTGCAGGTAAGGTTAAAGAATAAATCTGTCATGGGAGCAACAGAGTAACAGAGCAGGAAGGAGACCTTGGTGGGCAAGAGTTCACACTTTCAGAAATGAAAAAATCCCATCTTTGGGAGTGAGGTGCCACGTGGGGCCAAGAGCTGGGGTGAAGGAAGTTCTCCAGAGCTGCAGGAGCCTGGCCTATAGGAGTAGCACTGGGGAATCAGGAGAATGCAGCCCCAGCTTGGCCAGTGGGGAAGGAAGGGAGCAACACCTCCCAAGAAGGTGGGGTGGGTTACGGTGCTGCTTCAGGGCTGTCCCAGGTCCTATGCAGGAAGTGATGGGGGAAACCCAGCTGGGTCTTGCTGCTAACTTTCCATTTCCTTTTTCTCGAGGACTGAGCTCAGAGCTGCTGTTTCCATTTTCTGTAGTAGCTGGTGACCTGTGACCAATGGGCCCTGTGTGCTGACATGCTGTGGAGACAGTCTGAGACATACATCATGTTCACACTAAGGAACACCCTTCCAGCTCATACCGACCTCCACAGTCCACACAGCGCCGCCTGCACATAGCAGGCCATTCATAAATACTTGCTGTCCACAGCGCTTTGAGACCATGTATCACCTCCTACTGCCACTAACCGGAGGCCTCTGGGAGTCCAGAGTTGGTCTTTGGGAACAAATTCAGGATCCATCCTAAAGTCTGAGGTGGATCCGGGGTGGAACTCAGTTTCCTGGAGTTACTCATCCCTGTTCCTTTTCTCACTTCACTGAGTCCAGCAGAACCTTCCCCACAGGACCACTCCTTGCCCTTGGCTGCCTGTGTCTCTTGTCCCCAGAGACCCTTTGCCCCAGCCTGTGTGAGGGTGAGCAGCATGGAGGCAGAGGCACTCCCACACTGGCCCCACCCCCTGCCCTGCAAAGAATTGGCCATGGGTCTGGGGGTCATGTGGAGATCAGGGAGGAAGTAGAGGTGATAAGGATGCAGAGAATAATTTCTGCCCTGTCAATCTGAGGGTATCAGCTGGTTTCGTTATAAGCAGTGACTTATGCACTCACACAGAAAACCACAGCCAAAGAGCCAAAGCGTGGCACTGTAGAAAGTTGGTGGTCTTTTCTTTTTTGTAGAGACAGAGTCTCACTTTATCACCCTGGGTAGAGTGCCGTGGCATCACAGCTCACAGCAACCTCCAGCTCCTGGGCTTAGGCGATTCTCTTGTCTCAGCCCCCCGAGTAGCTGGGACTACAGGCACCCATCACAATGCCCAGCTATTTTTCTGTTTTGCAGTTCAGCTGAGGCCGGGTTTGAACCCGCCACCTTCGGTATATGGGGCCAGCGCCCTACTGGATGAGCCACAGGCGCCGCCCGAAAGTTGGTGCTCTTTTCACTTTGCAAGCAAAGAACCAAGGCCTAGAAAGGTGGGTAGACTTGCTGGATGCAAAGTGTGGCAGCAGGGCTGAGACTGGAACCAGGTGCGCTGGATGCCAGGGCACCCATGCCAGAACCTGCAGGAGCTCCATGAGCCATGAGGAAAGCAAGGGCCCTGCAGAGACACAGCAGAAATTGGGGTTGGGGGAAGTCTTTAGAAGGAGGACTGCTGAGATTGCAATGCATCTGCAGAGGAAGGATTTTAACTGGGGTATGGGAGTCTGCAGGGATAAAAGGCACATAATATGGTATCTGGCATGATGTGCGCTCTCAATAATTGGGGACTGATCCTTTCTCTCGATGTTTCCCTCAAATCTCAAATACATAGGTAGAGCCAGAAGTCACAGAGGTGCAGAGTTTCTTGGCTGAATTGGGGCCAGAACACACAGGGGACAGGACACGAGGACATCCCTGCAGAGGAAGGCAGCTGTGTCTCCTCAGACTTCATGTGACCCTCCCACCCCTCCAGGTGAATCCACTTTGAGGCTCCACATAGGAGGTTTTGGTCTCTTGCTGTCCCTCTAGGCCACCATTCTCAGCCAAGGGGGTGGGCCCTGCTGCCTAGGGAGCCCAAGTCATACAGGGTGCTCCCCGTGGTCACCCTGCTGAGGTTGTGGGAGCTGTGACGGGGTCTGTGGCTGCGGGTCCCAAGGCACAGGGCTTCCTGGAAGGTCTCTCGGAAGCGGCTGGACATGAGGCTGTAGAGCACAGGGTTAGCGGCCGAGCCGAGATAGAAGACGACACCAGAGACGACGTGCACGTACTGGAAGGCCAGCATCAGGCCTTCTGTCCGGTGGAACATAAAGCTCCACATGAGGCGGTCAGCGTGGAATGGGGCCCAGCAGATGCCAAACACCACGACCAGCACAACTGCAGGGACAAAAAAGAAGCCTTCTCAATGGCCTTCCTGGCCTTCAGTTCAGTCCACCCATTCTCCCCTCTCCTAACCCACAGGCCACCCACACCCCTCGCCCAGCTGGAAGTTTCTGGGAATCAGTCTGATCTGGCCATGACCCTTTCAGAGAGGCTGCCCCCCACTCTCACTGGCTGGGCAGTGGGTTGTGTCCCTGCCTCTGTCCACAGCCGAATGGACCAAGTGTGGATACCTGAGCCTGGCTGGTCCAATCAGATTCTCTCACCCTGGAATTTGGAATTGGTGATGCTGGGGGGCCAGGGCCTCTCTGGGTGCCCACTGGGGGCAATGCTTGCTGATGCACAAGATGGAGAAGGAGGAGAATGGGGTACATGCTCAGAGAGCAGCAGACAGAAAGGTTGTGGGGCCAGGGAGCTAGATACACACATGCACTAAGCTCACACACCTCCGCGCACATGGGGTGCCCATCTCTGCCTGGGCTCCCCCAGCCCTAGCCCCACATCATCCCCAAGGCCCAGCTGAATATCTTCTCCTGCACTGACTCTCCTTTTTCTCTTTTTATAACAATTTCCCCAGCAGTCGATTTCTCCCCCTTTTCTTGCCATCTTCCCCCTCCCCCACCAACCAACCCAGCAAAATGTAGGACAGGCTATCCAAGCCTTTGCTCTTTCTCTCAAAGTCTTTCCTACCCTGGTCTGACCCAGCCATTGCCTTTGGGACTCAGCCACTGGGCCAGCCTTGATTTTGTTTGTTGTTTCTTACATTTGCTTTTCCAACATGCTAGCTTTCCTGGCCAGTGTCTTCCTCATCAAACCCTAGCATGGTTTTCCTCATAATCCCATATTTCAAACAGGACGCTGCTTACAAAATCCCAATTACACGGGCTGGTGCACAGCAGGCCCTGGGAAAGTGAGCATGAGGGAAAAAGGGAGCGAGGGGAGGGAGGAGGGACCCGTGGTTCCAGGGCAACAAGCAGAAAGCCCCCACTTCCAGGAATGAGCTGTCCCAGGGCGGTGGTAGGAACACAAAGTGGGGCAGGTGGGGCAAGTTGACCCTTAGTGCAGACCTCACACTGAAGAGCTCAGAGTATGCACAGAGTTCTGGGGTCAGTCCCTGTCAGCACCTGCACAAGTGACTCTGGGCTCTGAGACACAGTGCCTACAGGGCGAAAGGAGGGTCTTTCTCAGGGGATGGGGCTGTCCCCAGTTACTGGCTCTAACCCAGGGCCAAGCAGCCCTGTCCTGCCTGATTCAGGCCTTGCTGAGGTGGGGCTGACCTGGGCTGCAGAGATGTGGACAGGGGATTAATGGGTGGCTTAGTATCAGTTTGTCTCACTTCCCCTGGGCCACTGCTTTTGAAAAAGAGCCAGGTCTAGGTCACAGTAAGATGCAGAGTCTCAACCTAGCCAGGCGAGCCCTGGATTGCCCCAGTCCACACTTCTGGCCAGATTCTTCTGTGTTGTGTGATAGCCCTCACACACACATATCGCCTGATGAGCCTTTGTAGACAAATGCTCACTCCTGTGGTTCCCAGAGAACCACAGACACAGCATGGAGGAAACTGACCATCCTGCCTCTCCAGGATCTCCCTGTCCTCTTTGGGGGACTTTGCTCTCCCCAGATCCCACTATGTGGTTCTGCTGGGGCTGTGTGGCACCTCAGTATCCCACCACTCTGGCTCAGCAGTGGGCCATGACCTAAGCCCTAAGAATCAGAACTCTTCCCTGGGACTTTTCAACAACCACCTAGGAAAGAGGGCAGTTCCTCAGGGAAAGGGATCATATGCCACTGGCCATGCCTCACAGGATGATGGTGGGAAGATCAGAGCTGAGATGTGTTTAGGAACCAAGGTCCAGATCCCTGTTTTTATCATCCTGGAGCCCATTCACCTGCATCCTTGTGACCCTGCCCTTTCTATGTTTTTTGGCTTTGTGGCTGCACAACCTGTGCATATGCACAGGTAGAAGGGCCCCAGGCTTGTTTTAATCCTCTACTGTTGTTGCCTTGACATTCTTAATAATTTTTGAACAAGGAACCTGAATTCTGGCTTGGTGCCCATAGCACAGTGGTTACAGCACCAGCCATATGCACCAAGGCTGGTGGGTTCAAACCTGACCTGGGCCAGCTAAACAACAATGACAACAACAAACAAGTAGCCGGGCATTGTAGTGGGCGCCTGTAGTCCCAGCTACTTGGGAGGCTTAGGCAAGAGAATCATATTCTTAACCAAACTCTTAAGCCCAAGAGTTTGAGGTTGCTGTGAGCTGTCATGCGACAGCAGTCTACAGAGGGTGACATAGTAAGACTCTGTCTCAAAAAAAAAAAGACCCTGAATTCTCATTTTTCACTAGACCCCACAAATTACTCCTACCATAAGCCATTGATGTAAGTTTTCTAGCAGCATAATCTAAAAGAGTACACAGGCATGCATACATGAACACACACAAACACACCACACATGGGTGAGGAGAGCTCCTCCAAACCACATACCCACACTCCCACAATGCAGACACTCAGCCCCTTTCCCAGGCCCTGGGGGCCCCAGCCTCAGACAAGCCCCTGGCTCAGCCCCACTTCCCAGCAGGGACACTTACACAGCATCTTAGTCACCTGTCTCCGGCCCCTATCCTGCAGCTGGAGCCTGTGGGTATCTCTGGACCCAGCCACTGCAGCACCTTTGCCCTTGGCCTTCTGCCTGAGCAGCAGCCTCTCCTGCCGTAGTCGCAGCCCGATGAGCAGGTAGAGCACACTGATGGTGACCATGGGCAGGCAGAAGAAGAGCAGCGTGGTGGTCTGCACCACCAGGCTGTAAAGGGCTCGCGGGCAGACTGGCATGCACATGGCTGAGTTGGGCACGATGCCCCTGCAGGGCACGTGCAACTGCTGGATGCCATGCAGGCTGGTGTTGGGCAGAGAGCACAGCACAGCGAGGCCCCAGACCACAGCCAGCACCCGGCGCACATGGGCCCTTGTCATCATGAACCTGGCCTGCAGTGGGTGCACCACAGCCATGTAGCGCTCCACGCTCAAGGCAGTGACATTGAGCACTGAGGCCAGGCAGACTGTTTCCAAGAGCAGCGTGCGGAAGTAGCAGCCGCCAGCGCCCAGCAGGAAGGGGTAGTTGTGCCACATCTCATAGAGCTCCAGGGGCAGGCCCCCCAGCAGAACCAGCAGGTCTGACACAGCCAGGCTGAGGAGGTAGTAATTGGTGGGTGTGCGCATGGCCTTGTGACGCAGGATAACCAGACAGGTCAGCCCGTTGCCCACAGCGCCCACCACAAAGATCAGCAGGTAAGTAGCACAGATGGGCAGGAACAGCTCTGTCTGCTGGGGCCCCAGGTACTTAAGTCTTAGTGCCTCCTCAGTCAGGTTCAGGTCCTCTGGGTCAAAGTCCTCCCTGTCCACACTGCCATTGCAGGCCAAGGGGCTCCTTGTGCCCTCCAGGGACAGGTCTCCAGGGAGGCCAGAGCAATTGAGGCAGAGAGGAGTCTGTGGAACAGAGGAGAGAGATGCCCAGGAAGTCATTCAGGGAATCCAAGATCTGTCTTAACTCATTGAACCAAAGATGCCACTAACCCAAACATGACTAATCTTTCAGGGATATTATAATTCCAGAGATGTAGAAATGTACATCTTAAAAATGCCCAAATAGGGTGGCGCCTGTGGCTCATCAAGTAGGGCACCAGCCCCATATACCAAAGGTGGAGGGTTCAAACCTGGCCTCAGCCAAACTGCAAATAGCCTGGCGTGTGGCGGGCGCCTGTAGTCCCAGCTACTCGGGAGGCTGAGGCTAGAGAATCACCTAAGCCCAGGAGTTGGAGGTTGCTGTGAGCTGTGTGATGCCACAGCACTCTACCAAGGGCAAAAAAGTGAGCCTGTCTCTACAAAAAAAAAAAAAAAAAAAGCCCAAATATAGGACCTTGATTTTAAATTTCAGTCTTTTTTTTTTTTTTGAGACAGAGTCTCACTTCGTTGCCCTCTGTAGAGTGCGATGGCATCACAGCTCAAAGCAACTT
>CAUYRH010129609.1:0-26746 GCA_963574655.1 Perodicticus potto
TGAAAAGGGAACACTACTACATTGCTGGTGGGAATGCAAACTAGTTCATCCGTTTTGGAAAGATGTTTGGAGAATACTCAGAGATCTAAAAATAGACTTGCCATTTGACCCTATAATTCCTCTGCTTGGTATATACCCAGATGACCAAAAAACACATTACAACAAAGATATCTGTACCATATTGTTTATTGCAGCCCAATTCATAATGGCTAAGTCATGGAAGAAGCCCAAGAGCCCATCGACACATGAATGGATTAATAAACCGTGGTACATGTATACCATGGAATATTATGCAGCCTTAAAGAAAGATGGTGACTTTTCCTCTTTCATATTGACATGGATGGAGCTGGATCAGGTTCTCCTTAGCAATGTGTCTCTAGAATGGAAGAAAAAGTATCCAATGTATACATCCCTAATATGAGGCAAATTTATATCCTTCAAGTGAAGGCTACAACCCATTTATTGCACAAGAAGATAGGGAAAGGGGAGAGGGAGGGAAGGGGAGGGAGAGGGTGGGGGGAGAGAGGATAAAGGGTGAGATCACACCTGTAGTGCATATTTGAAGGGTCAGGAGAAAACTTCTAAATACGGATCAAAAATGTTCTCAAATAGTTATGAGAAAGTCTCTTGAATGCTATCGCAATCAGGTTGATGAAAATATCTCTGATTGTATCTGAAGCCCGCACACTGTACCCCATGATTGAATTATTGTACACAGCTATGATTCAATAAAAAAACAAATTAATAACTTTTTGTTTCATTAGTTTTCTGAATGATTCTTCTGTTTTCAATTTCATTAATCTCTAATTTAATTTTGGTTATTTCTTTTTTTCTGCTGTGTTTGGGATTTGATTGTTCTTCTTTTGCTAATTCCATAAGATGGTTCATGAGTTCGTTGATGCATTCTCTTTCTCTTTTTCAAATGTAGGCATCTAATGTGATAAATATCTCTCTTAAGACTCCTTTTGCTGTATCCCACAGGTTTGGGTAACTTGTGTCTTCATTGTTGTTAGGTTTGAGTAATTAAATGATTTCTTCTTTTATCTCTTCTTGAACCAAACTATCATTCAGCATAAGGTTGTTTAATTTCCAAATCTTTGTGTGGGGGTGAGTGTTTTTGTTGGAATTGAGCTTCACCTTTATTGCCTTCTGGCCTGAGAAGATACAAGGTATAATTTCTATTTTATTAATTATGCTGAGGTTTGATTTGAATTGTAGGTTGTGATGGATTTTGGAGTATGTACCATGGGCTGATGAGAAAAATGCATATTCCTTAGCTTTGGGATGGTGTGTCTTCTGTATATGTCTATTAATCCCATTTGTTCTAGTGTCACATTTAAGTCCTTTCTATCTTTGTTTAGTTTATATTTAGAGGATCTGTTCAGTTCTGTCAGAGGAGTGTTAAAGTCCCTGACTATTATGGTGTTATGGTATATCATATTGCTCAGTCCCCTCAAGGTCTGTTTCCTGAATCTGGGGGCATTTAAGTTGAGTGTATAAATATTTAAAATTGAAATGTCTTCTTGTTGTATTGTTCTTTTGACTGGTATAAAGTATCCATTTTTGTCTTTCTTAACTTTAGTTGCTTTAAATCTGTTTGTATCTCAAAAGAAGATTGCAACCCCTCCTTTCTTCTGATTCCATTTGCTTGAAATGCCGATTAACCCTGAGTCTTGATTTGTCCTTCAAGGCTTGGTGTGTCACCTGGAGATAGCATATAGATGGCTTATGTTTTTTAATCCAATTTCAGCCAGCCTGTGCTTCAGTGGTGATTCAGTCCACTGACATTTGTTGGGAGAATTGATAAGTATAGTGGATTTCTCTTCATATTATTTTGTGAAAGTATGTTGTGCAGCTTTATCTTTTGCACATTGTAGAAGCTAAGTTTTGATCTTTAGCTTCTGGGTGTTTACTTTGCTGGTGGTCCATTGTGGTGGTCAGTGCTGAGAATAGATCAAAGTATTTTCTGCATAGCTGGCCCTATTGTGGCAAATTCCATCAGTGCTTATATACCAACAAAATATTTGATTTCTCCATCAATTTTGTATCTTAGTTTAGCAGGATACAGAGTTATGGGTGGAAATTGTTTTGTTTAAGAATCTGGAAGGTGGATGACCATGCTCTTCTGTTTGGGAAGGTTTCAGTTGAAAATCTGCTATCATCCTAATGGCTCTGCCTCTGTACGTCAGTTGGCACCTAGTCCTGGCTGCTTGCAGAATTTTTTCTTTCATCTTGACTTTGGATAGGTTCACTACAATGTGCCTTGGAGAGGCTCTGTTTAAGCTGATATGACTCAGGATTTGATATCCATCTGAAAGGATTGAGTCCTTTCAATAAAACTTGGTAAGTTTGTCCGAGTATGTCCTTAGTAAAACTTGGGAAATTTTCATTCATGATAGTCTTCAGTAGGGCTTCCATTCCTTTCAGACAAACTTCTTCCCCTTCAGGAATCCCTATTTTTCATAATCTCTATTTTTCATATGTTTGAACACTTCGTGGAGTCTCGTAGTTCTCTAAGCACTTGTTCTGCTTACTCCCTCTCCATTTCTCCATCTGTAACTACCTGGGTTAACTTAAAAACTTTATCCTCTAGTTCTGAGGTTCTTTCTTGTCCATAGTCTAATATATTTTTGATACTTTCTACTGCATCTTTACAATCCTTGATTGCCTCCTTCATTTCCTTAAGCTCCACCATATCCTTTCTATATTCTACATATCTCTCGTCTGACTATTGGTTCTTTCTTTCCATTTGCTCGTCCATTCATTTTATTGTCTTTGTCATCCATATTTTAAATTCCCTTTCTGTCAAGTCTATTAATTCTTTATCATTGGAGTTTTCTGCAATAGCTGCTCATGGTCTCTTGAGGGACTTCCTCTGTTTTGGTTTCTCATGATGCCCACATTTTTCTGTTGGTTCTTCCTCATGTGTTCTTTCTTCTCATTCACCTCCTTGTCCTCCTTTATCCTTCTCACTGACTCCTTTGTTTCAAACAGAAGTACTTGGTGTTGATGACAGTATTTTGCAATATGTCACCAGGACACCAGATAATGCTGTGGTATTTTTAGAAGACAGAGCACACAGCCAGCAAACTCTTTGGTCCTTGCTCCAAACTTAATAGCCTTTGGTGATCACCTGATTGTTTCCTTAGCATTTAGACCCTGCCGGGTTGAGATCTTAAAGCTCACAAGAATCCTTCAGGGGCAGGTCTCATAGTGCTGCACAACTCCAGTTCCTGTGAAATGCAGGAGTCCCTCAGCCTGTCCCAAGAGTGGAGTTCTGATCCCAGCAGGTAAAATTAAGATGGCCATGCTTTAGGCCCCTGCTAAGACCTTCTCATGATCTTCCCACAGTGGCAGCCCCTGACCACTGAGACCTTCTCAGTGCAGCTGCCTTGCCAGTCACCAAACCTATGGCAAATCCACTCCATCTGCCATTCGAATCCGGTTGCTGTATACTGTTCAAGTTTGCCCACTCTTCCAAGCTTTCCACTCAACAGGAAGTTTCCCTCAACTACTGAAATCTCCAGAAAGGCTTCCTCCCTTCCCAGGCCTCTGCCAATGGGCAGCCAGTCCCGTCCAGTCACAATCACTTGCCTAATTCATCAAATTTCCACTGCTTGGGATCATACGCTGTATCCAACTCATTACCTCCTTGCTGTGCTCCCTGAGCTATTAACTGTGGGTAAGGTCTCCATCCTAGGAGAGCTCACCTGAATGATCCTTCTGGTCTACCATTTTGATCTGCCCTCTTGCATTAATTTTGATTCATAAAAATATTGCATTGACATATTACTTATCTTGATTTATCTTGTGTTATTTAGTCCCTTCTTGCAGTTTTCACTCAAAGTAAGTGTCTTACTTGCCTTTCTCCTAATCCTACCATTGAGTAGGACCCTGGAAATCATCACTTCTCTTGACAATATGATTGGTCATGGACAACACCTCCTATTCCAAGTTGAGTAAGTTCCCTTCAACTGCAGTAGAGAAGGTGACAGAATCTCTGCTCATACTTGAGCTGGGAAAGACAGCAGGCGTGTTTGTTCAGAGTAGCCACAGTCAAGAGCCCAACAGACTCCCACAGTTCTTAGCTAAAGTTCATTAAGATTAAAGTGTAATAATGTCCTTCAAGTTATTATATGCCTTTGATCTATTTCTAGAGCACTAAATTGTTTTTCTTAATTTTGTACAGCTCCATGTTCGCAATTTAGGGATAGGATTTGCCCATGTCTTCATGTGGTCATAACAATAAGTCTGGCCACAGGTTAACATTTTTTCTGTCAACAACTAAAGGTTTTTCAAGAAGTAAAGGTAAGTAACAACCACTAAAAACCACCCAGATCTGTAGGCTATTTTCAATAGTTTTAGAAGGAGTAACTGAAATAACATATTCATTTTGATAGAAATGCTCAGAATAATTTAAAAAGATGCCTTTTCTTGCTTCTGTTGTAATCATATCATTTCAGGGTAGGATCACAGTTACTTAATGTCATTCAGAAGCTGTGTTTGGTAGTTATAGATGTTTGTGATTAATTAATAACAGAAAAGAAAATTACATCTTAATAAAAGCAGTTTGTTTTCTACACACAGTTTTTCAAAATATGAACTCTGTGGGGAAAAGAAGTAATAAATAAGTGGTGTTTGGTGGTTGAAAGCTTGAATCTGTTCTTTAAAGAAAATTTAGAGCATCCATTTCTCTTAAGCCTGAAGAATCTTGAAAGTTGGAAACAAGGTAAAAGCAAACTTCGAAGGCTTCCTAAGAAGTGGCCTTAGAATTAGGAATTTGGATCTCTTTTGGTAAAAGAAATTAATATACTGATAAAAAACCCTTTCTGTACTTCTTTATTTTTTTGCTGTTGGCAATAAAATCCACAATTAAAACCATAAAATTGTTAATATTTCATGTTCTTTGAAAATGAGGCTTCCCTGGTAAAAGAATTCTCTTCTTCAGTGATGTCCATTAACCAAACTTAGAGAGCTCTAATATTAAAACTTCCCTTCTGAATGTGGACATACTTTAAAAATGCAAATACTGTCTGAGATCTCAAATTCAGCCACAAAAATGATGTCATGAAATATGAATTAGTTGCATAATTCCCAGAGGGAAAGTGGGCAAGCAAGTAGAAAGTAGAACAACAGAGAACAGAATTATCTTATAGGCCCACTAAAGAGGATCATTTCCTAGTAAAAAATTTTCCTGGGAAAAATAAACAAGCCAGCCCCTTTTAAAGACAATAGGTCCTGTTACCTGGAGCTCTCTTTATTATTCTGAGGATCATGATGAAACTTGGTGTGCCAGTTTAAGGGTGAAAATGTAGCCACAGAAATTGTGTAGCAAATTAGAGAGAATACAAATTAAATAAAAATGAAGGAAGGAAAATCAGTACGAAACCCAAAGTCCTTAAGGAAAAAGAGAGAGAGGTCAGAAAGCCTGCTCACAACATTTGTGGCACTAAGTGTCAAAATATACGTGGAGCTGCATATGCCATATATCTGAATAGTTACAAGTTATAAATCAGTTTGTTTCGTGGTAAAAACTAAGATACACTTACGCATAATATTCCCTTATCTTGGCAAATAATAACAATATTATTAACAATATTACAATATCTTGTTCATAATAACAAACTTTAAATGTTTATACATTTGAAAGCTAAATTACTAAACTTAATCATTAATCTAATTGTTATTTTGATGGATTGGTGATATTTAGGTGAGTATTAAAATAAAGACAAATATAATTTATTAATCATTACATGTTTATTTTATAATTTTTTTCTTGCTTTCATTTGAAGTGAAATCCTTAATTACATTCTTATAGTCAATATTTCATTAACTTAATTTTTATTAAATCATAACTATACATTTATGGGGTACAATGTGATAATTTTATGTACAATGTGGACAGCTTAAATCAAACTACTTAACATAACCATCATCTCACCTACTTATTTTTGTGGTAACATATTTATAATATACTCTTAGTTGTTTTGAAATGTACCCCTGAATTGTGAACAATAGGTGAGATCCTGCCAAATACCCTCTCTCTACCCTCTCTTCCCTCTCACTCCTCTTCCCTCCTTCCTTCTGAACTATTTTTGTGTTTTATCATTCGTATAAATGTGTAGGTGATTATATATTGGTTTCATAATAATATTGAGTACATTGGGCACTTTTTTCCCCATTCCTGAGATACTTTACTAAGAAGAATATGTTCCAGCTCCATCCAGGTAAACATAAAAGATGAAAATCTCCCTCTTTCTAATGGCTGCATTTTTCAAATATTAATCTACTTCTTCTAGTTTTAGGCATTGTTAATGAAATAGCTAAAACCATATTGACTCATGATGCTTCAATGTCATCTGTGTTTTTCCCTCTCTCTGGAATCCATACCCAGGTATATTTTCACCTATTGCTCTGGGCACATGATGGCTTCTTCCAACACAGGAAGTTATTTCCTTTAGTACTGATTATCTATCTATCAATCATCTAGCTATCTATATCTATTTATTTTTATTTCAGTAGACTTAGGAATACAAGTGTTTTTCATTACATGGATTAATTGTATAATGCCAAATCAGGGCTTTAGTGTCCTTATCATCAGAACAATGTACATTTTGCCCTACAGGTAATTTCTTTTCCCTCATCTGCCACCCACCCCCGCTTCTTAGTTTCCAATGGCCATTGCATCACTTTATGATCATATATATTCATCATTTATCTCCCACTTACAAATGAGGATATGTGGTATCTGTTTTCCCATTCCTGACATACTTTATTTAGAATAATGGTTTCTAGCCCCATCTAAGTTGCAACAAAAGGTATAAATTCATTCCTTTTTATGGCTGAGTAGTACTCCATGGCACACACACTCATATGTACAGTAGAACCTTTGTAAACTGAGCATCCAAGGAACTGTAACAAACTGGTCAACATACAGAAGTGGTCACCATAAGCAAATAGGCCTACTGTATTGATATATATATATATATGTGTGTGTGTGTGTGTGTGTGTGTGTGTGTGTGTGTGTGTGTGTGTGTGTGGTGCATGTCTGGTCTATGAAAATTAGGTCAACTTATGGAGGTGGTCAATATTGGGAGATAGTCAATGAGGTTCTACTGTACACATACCACACACACATATATATGTATACACACATCAATTTTTTTTTATCCATTCATCAGTTGATGAGCACTTACAGTTCTGATCAATTTTGTTGAATTACTTCTTTTTTTTTTGAGACAGAGCCTCAAGCTGTCACCCTGGGTAGAGTGCTGTAGCATCACAGCTCATAGCAACCTCCAATTCCTGGGCTCAAGCAAGTCTCCTGCCTCTGCCTCCTAAGTAGCTGGGACTACAGGTGCCTGCCACAAAGCCTGGCCATTTTTTGGTTGCAGCCGTCATTGTTGTTTGGCGGGTCAGGGCTGGATTCAAACCCACCAGCTCAGGTGTATGTGGCTGGCACCTTAGCCCATTGAGCCATGGGTACCGAGCCTGAATTACTTCTTAATGATTTTCTCCCCTCCATTTTATATGCACTATATTTTCATACCTTCTATTATTCTACTACTGAAATTCCTGGACTATTTGCCCATTTTTTTCCATTTCATCTTTCCATCTTTTCCTTCTAATTGCTGAGATATTTTCTGAAGAGACTTTGAATTATAGACCTGATATTCCAATGACCATCTTGCTGTCTCTCCAGATCTCAGTTTCATCATGCTTACAAGGAATAAGTTTGCTATAAATGTGTAGATTTATTTCTGGCTTTTAAATTCCTTTCTATTGGTCTGAATGACTTTTGCTTTTATTTTCTTTCAATTTATTTTATTTATTTATTTTTTCTTTAGTTGCCTTCCAGTTTGTTATTTTTTAATTAACTAATAATTGTGTACGTTCATGCATTTTTGGGGTACAATGTGCTGATTTTATATACAACTTGGAATGCTTACATCAAACTGGTTAACTTAGCCTTCACCTCACTTACTTATTTGTTGTGTTGAGACATTTGTACTTTACTCTTAATAGTTTTGTCACATATTCTTGCATTGTGCACAGTAGGTAAGGTCCTGCCAATTACCCTCCCTCCTCCCAGCCACCCCCATTCCCTCCCTTCTCCCTACTCTTAACCTCCTTCATTCTGGACTATAGTTGTGTTTTATCATTCATATGAAAATGTGGGTGATTATTTATTGGTTTCGTAATAGTACTGAGTACATTGAATACTTTTTCTTTCATTCTTGAGATACTTAACTAAGAAGAATATGTTCCAGCTCCATCCAGGTAAACAAACATAAAGTTGTAAAGTCTCCACTTTTTTATGGCTGCATAGTAGTCCATGGTATACATATACCACAATTTGTTAATCCATTCATGGGTCAATGGGCACTTAGCATTCTTCCATGATTTGGCAATTATGAATTGGGCTGCAATAAACATTTTGGTGCAAATATCTTTGTTGTAAAGTGATTTTTGGTCACCTGTATATATACTTAATAGAGGAATTGCTGGATCGACCAACAGGCCAACCTTTAGTTCCGTAAGTGTACTCTAAACTTCTTTCCACAAAGGACGTGTTAGCTTGCATTCGCACCGGCAGTACAGAAGTTTTCCCTTTTCTTCACATCAACATCTGTAGTTTTGGGATTTTGTGATGTGGGCCGATCTTACTGGAGTTAGATTATATCTCAAAGTGGTTTGGATTTATATTTCTCTGATGATTAATTTTTTTCATGTGTTTGTAGGCCATCTGCCTGTCTTCTTCAGAGAAGCTTCTGTTCAAGTCTGTTTTTTTTTGCAGTAATCATTAAGGACTTTTTTAATTCCTCATTTATCATTTCTGATTGATGATATTAGGGATTTTACTTTTCTGGTTTTGGTTAGGTTAGCCAAAGGTTTTTCAATTTTGTTAATCTTTCCATTAATCCAACTTTTTGATTCGTTGATCTTCTGAATGATTCTTATATTTGCAAATTCATTTAATTCTGATCTAATACTGGTTATTTCTTTTCTTCTGCTAAATTTGAAGTTGGAATGTTCTTCCTTTCCCACTTGCTTTAGATGACACATTAAGTTGTTGATTTCCTCTTTTTCTGTTCTCTTGTTGAAGGCTTCCAATGCTATAAATTTCCCTCTTACAACTGCCTTTGCAGTATTCCACAGGTTTGGGTAATTTGTGTCTTTGTTATGATTTTGTTCCAAAAATTTGGTGATTTCCTTCTTAATCTCATCTTTGCTGAAGATATATCTCATCTTTGCATTCAGCATAAGGTTATTTAGTTTCCATGACTTTGTTTGAGTATGAAGATTTCTGTTGCTGTTGAGTTCAACTTTTATTCTGTGATGGTCCTAGAAAATACAAGGAATAATTTCTATTCCTTTAAATTTGCTGAGGTTAGACTAGTGACCTAGGATGTGAGCAATTTTGGAGGACGATCCACGTGCTGATAGGAAGAATATGTCTTCAGTTTTATTAGGATATGATGTTCTTTAGATGTCTATTATGTCCATTTGTTCTAGGGTAGAGTTTCAGTCTGTTATTTCTTTGTTTAATTTCTTCTTGGAGGATCTATCCAAAACTGCCAAAGGGGTATTAAAATCTCCAGCTATTATAGTGCAGGAAGATATCAAATTGTTCATATCTGTTAGGGTTTGCCTTATAAATTGAAGAGCATTCTGGTAGGCTGCATAAATTTTAATTATCGAAATGTCTTCATGTTGAATGTTTCCAACAAATATGTAGTCTCCAATGTCATCTTTCCTTATTTTAGTTGGTTTGAAACCAATTTTATCTGCAAATAAAATTGCAACCCCTGCTTTTTTCTGATTTCCATTCACCTGTATTATAGATGTCCTTCTCTTCACTCTGAGGTTTTTTTTATCCTTTAAGGTAAGATGAGACTCCTATATTCATCAGATACCTGGCCTGAGTTTTTGTATCCAGTCAGCCAACCTGTGCCACTTTAGAGGAGAATTTAAGCCATTCACATTAATTGACAGAATTGATAAGCATGGTAGTGTTTTGGTTGTCATGTTTTTCAAAGGTCCAGTGGATATTTTTAATCCTTTCACCATTGTGAATGTTTGGTTTTGTTCAAGGCTGTCTGGGTGAGTTTACTTTGGTGGTAGACTATTGAGCTGATCATTATGGAGGATGGGTCTAAGAATATCCTGGAGAGCTGGTTTAGTTATGGCAAATTTCTTCAACATGTGTAAGTTGGTAAAGTATTTGATTTCTCCATCACAAATGAAACTCAGTTTAGGTGGATATAGGATCTTGGGCTGAAAGTTATTTTGTTTTAGGATACTGAAGGTCAATGACCATCCTCTTCTGGCTTAAAGTTTCAGCTGAGAGATCTGTAGTCATTCTAATATTATTTCCCTTGTAGGTTATACTTTTCTTACATCTGGCTGCTTGCAGAATTTTCTCCTTCATATTAACTTTGGCAAAGTTAATTACAATGTGTACAGCAGATGCTTTATTTGGATTGAGTCATGCTGGAGTTCTGAAACTGTCTACTATCTGCATTTCTGTATCTCTTGCCATGCTTGGGAAATTCTCCTCCATGGTACGTTGGAGTGTACCTTTAGGACCATCCTCTTCTCTTCAGGAATTCCTATAAGATAAATGTTTGATCTTTTGGAGTGGTCCCTCCACTCTCTCAGAGAATAATCAGTTTTGCTCTCTATTTGTGTGCTTCTTTTAGTGTTTGAGAATGTTCAAAAGCTTAGTCTTCAATTTCAGAGATCCTTTCTTCTGCTTGTTCAACTCTATTACTGAGGGATTTTACTGTATTTCAGAGCTCCTCAAATAGCTTTTTCATTTCCTTGAGCTCTGCTATCTCTATTCTCATTGTGTTCATAACCTTGGAGATTTTGTCTTAGATTTCACTGATTTCTTGAGATAACTTTTGCACAACTCTTTGGATTTAAATTTCCATTTTCCTCCATTTTATTAATTTTATTAGCCATCTTTATTCTGAATTCTATTTCTGACATTTCAGCCATATGTATATGAGTAGCATCTTCTATTGTACTCCTTTGTCATTCTTTGGGGGAGTTGGTCTACTCTGATTTATCATGTCGCCAGAGTTTTTCCACTGGCTCTGCCCCATGCTTATTTTTCACAATTTGATTGGTGAAACTGATAGGGTGAGATTGGATTGAGGGCTCCAGGAGTTGTACTTAACCAGCTCTTTACCAAAGAGCTGGGACTGGTGACTGTGGCTTTTCTCCTACATCTTTACATGGGACATCTTTATGGTCCCTTTCAGTCCTGCAGACAGAGACTCTGGGGACCTCGTTGGTGTGATAGGGCTAGGTGGCTCTGGTTGTATTCAGCCAGCCTCTATCCAATCCTAGTGATTCAGTGGATTTGGGCAGAAATCTCACCTGGGGAGAGATACAAGCAACTAAGACCCACCCCTCCCAGTGACAATTGGAAGAGGAGAATTAGTCCCTTCTACTACAATACAACCAGGCTCAACCTTGGAGGGTCCCCAGGTGGCTGGCCCAGGTCATGAGTCTCAAACCAATTGTCCCAGGCAGCACAATCCCTACTTAACTGGGAGAGTTCAAAAGGACTCCAACAAGCAGACAGGAGGAGCCCACTGGCAGCTCAAGTGTGACTCCCTCCAGTGTTCAATGGCGTCACAAAGGCCTGTCCAGCAAAAGAGTTAGGCCAGGGGATTTGGTGCCTTCTTCTCCACCTTACATCACAGCCATGCCCCATCACTGGTAACCCCATAGGGCTGTGGCCCAGTTCCCCTCAATGATCAAATGTGCCAGGGATATGCGCCTGACAGTCAAAGGGGAGTCAGTGCCTCCTTGGCCAGGCTGCCACACTCTGCCACCAGTAGGCTGGAGGACCTTAAGCCCAGCTCCCTCTGGTGCTCAATGAATACTGTGGAGTGTTCCACCCAAGTCTGTCCTGAACCAGTGGTTACATTGCAGCACATATTTCTCTCCCTCAGAGCCTGTGCCTCTACCCCAACCCCATTCCTCCTCTGGTACCCCTGCAGGGTGAGGTCTGGCTCCCTCTGGTGGTCCACAGAACTGGGAAGGTGTCTCTCCAAATTTGACCCTGGCAAGAGTGTGCTGCTGCTGCTGCACTGCAGATGCCTCTGCATGGGTCCCTATGCCACCGCTGCTGCCATGCCTCTGTCTGCATTCCTGTTGCCACTGCCTTGTGGCTGCCACACACTTTTGGGGTGCTGGGCCAGTCCTACTCCCCTGCATCTCCCCACTTCCACTTGAGTCACAGTTTGAGTGCTGTTGTGCTGCAGCCCATGTGATACCCAGCCCTTGCAAGAAACCATCAGATATTCTGGGTTCTCCAGACTGCCAGGCAATGGGGGAAGGGTGGACTTGGAGTTTAGAATGGCAGGGAAAATATTCATTCAACTTTTATGCAGAGGAAGAGAATGCCTAGGCTCACAGTGGGGTTTCTCTGGAGAAGAAGTCCCAGCCCTCAGTGGCTCTCTCCTGTGGAGTGAAACAAGAGGTTTTTTGTTCACTGTTCACTTGTAGAGAGCACACAGCGAGCCACTCTCTTGGTGTAGGGATGGACTCTCATCCTCTTTGCAATGGGTTTTGTACCTGAAATTTGTTTCCTTGGAGTGGCAGCTTGCCTCCTCAGGGATGACGTGCAGTTATCAATCTCTCTCAGCTCAGCTCTTGACCTTTAGCTTTATTGCATTCATTCTGACCATTATCTTTTCCTCTGGATGGTAGCCTCTGTTGAAAACTGGCTTCATTTGGCCATCTTACCTCCTCTCTGTATGTCTGCTTTTTGCTAGTACTGTCCTATTATGGTTACTGTTTCTTCATAGTTTATTTTAAAGTCAGGTACTGTGATACCTCTAACTTTGTTCCTTTTGCTCAGGGTGTAGTGGCTATACAAGGTCTTTTGTTGTTCCATATGGAACAACAATATTCCATTTGTTGGAATTGTTTTTCTATTTCTGTGAAAAATTTCATGCTAGGAAAATACCTTAAGGAAAAGGTAGTCTCTTGAATAAATCTTGCTTGGAAAACTGGATATCCATATATAGAAGAATGAAACTAGACCCCTGTCTCCCACCACTTACAAAAATCAACTCAAAATGGATTAAAGACTGAAATGTAAGATCCAAAGCTATAATATGAAACTGCTAGAAGAAAATAGGAAAAATGCTTCATGACATTGGTCTGGGCAAGAGTTTTTTTAAATGAGACCTTAAAAACACAGGCCACAAAAGCAAAAACAGACAAATGGGACTTATCAAACTTAAAAGCTTCTGCACAGTAGTCAATCAACAGAGTAAAGAGATAACCTACAAAATAGGGTAAAATATTTGCAAACTATATATCTAACAAGGGGTTAATATCTATCATATATAAGGAACTCAAACAACTCAGTAGCAAAAAGTGTGATTGAAAATAGGAAAAATATCAAAGGAGACATTTCTCCAAAACAGACATACAGATGGCCAATAGGTATATGAAAAAATGCTCATCATCATTAATCATCAGGGAAATAAAAATCAAAATTCAAATATGAGATATTTCTTCACACTTGTTAGGAAGGCTATTTGCAAAAAGACAAAAAAATTAAAAATGCTGGTGGGAATGTGGGAAAAAAGAGAAGTCATATACTATTGGTGGTAATATTTGAGAATACAACAAATACTTTGAATTTTGAATTTGTTATCAATTAAGTTTGGTGATTTCTTGATACCTCTTAGTGAAAAATTATTTACTTGAAATTATTGATTGTTCCCCCAAGGAATAAGATTTTTGATGAGCATACTTGGTAGACTTGAAGAAATCATAACAGTGATTCTCCATCTAACAAGAAGCTTCTGCCTTTAATAAGTATTTTCATGGAAAGAAAGATTAAAGAGGATAATATAATTACTATTTGAGAAGTTGTGATTAATATTATTACACACATTTCCCATCTACCTATATGTTCTTCCCAGTCCCACCTCCTGCCTCCCCTCAGAATTAACCACTATCATTAATTTTTAAAATCATTTCATGGCTCTGAAAATACGACTCTTAAGTAATATATTGTTAGATTTACTTGTTTTTGAGTCTATAAAATTGTAGCTAACTATATTTTATCTTTACAGCTATGCTTTTTTTCTCTCAAAATTAGATTTCCAAGATTCATCTGTGATTTAATGAGTTGCTAAAAGCGTGATTTAGGGTATAATTATCTGTCATAATAGATAAGCCCTCAAAATCTCAATATTACAAGTCAACAGCAGTTCATTTCTTTCCTGCATAATATCTACAATGCACATGCTCTAATAGTAGATGCCTCTTATCCAAGTAGTGAATTACAAACATAGCATTCCTCCATTTTGTTCTATGCTGTCTTCAACCTATGGCTTTCTATGTTGCCATGCATATCTTGCTCCAGTCAGCAGAGGGAGAAAAAAACACAGAGGATGTATACAGGACATTTCTACGGGTCGGCTCTGAAATTGGTACATATCACTTTGTTTCATGTTCCATTTGTGTGAGCTAAGTCACATACTGTGACAGTCATGGAATTGTACCCTTCAGATCTCTCTCCAACAAAGAAGCTATCAGAAGGAGTGCAGTAAGCTGACAGCCTTTAGCTGTAGCATCTTCAGGATCTGTTACAACATTTAAGCTGAGGCCAGGCTTTTCCCAGACAGTTCCCAGCCAATGACTGAGCAGAGCAAGTATATACTAGGGACTGGACATTCCTGCACGAAGCAAAATTCATCTATGAGTAGTGCAATCTTTGTGCTGGAACTCAGAGATGGTCCAAACTTTCTTGGAGCTGCACTGCCGTCTGAAATTTTTCACAACTACTCTTCCTTTGCTACTCTCTTCTTTCACAAGGGTCAGCTCAATAACCTAGTCTGGGGCTCTCTCTGCCTACCCATGCCCCCTCTGCCCTTTGTTTTTCACAGAGTTCATCCTTAATAAAACTCTTGTACTTCTAATTCCACCTTTCTGTTGGCTTCCCAGAGGATCCAAACACACATAAATATAAAAGAGGCTGGGCTGGGCACAGTGCCTCATACGTGTAATCCTAGCACTCTGGTAGGCTGAGAGTGGGAAGATTCCTTGAGTTCAGGAGTTTGAGATCAACTTGAGCAAGAATGAGACCTCATCTCTACTCAAAATAGAAAAAATTAGCAGCTGTCCTGGTAGATGCTTGTAGTCCCAGCTTCTCAGGAGGCAGAGGCAGGAGGATCACTTAAGTCCAGGAGTTTGAAGTTTCAATGATGATGCCATGGCACTCCATCCAGGGCAACACAGTTAGAATCTGTCTTAAAGAAAAGAAAAGAAAAAAAAGGAGGCTAGCTGTAGTCCAGGAGGAAGAGATAGTAGCTTCAGTGAATAGCTAATTAGTATCTGCTGTAATTTAGCTCACTCATTTTTATTCATGTATGATAGTCTTTTGTGAATATACTACAATCCAGGTTATTTATTCTCTTGTCAGTGGGCATTTGGGTTGTTCTGAATTTGGGGTTTGTGTTTTTTTCTTAGCATTGCAAATATTTCTGCTACAAAGTATCCTGTGTATTCAAGTATGGAGAAGCAAGAATCTAATATATGCTATTCTCATATGAAGGCAGCAGATTAGCTAATATGTGAGGAGGGTAGGGGAATGAGCAAGTGAGGCAAGGGGAGGAGTGTGGGGGACAGGGGTCACAGTGTATGGCACACCTTTTGGGGGAGAGACAGAAATATAAGAGGGACTTTATCTAACACATGCAATCAGTGTAACCTAATTCTTTGTACCCTCAATGAATCTTAAATGATAATAAGAAAAAAAAGAATCTTGTGTATGTTCTAGAGCATATACAGGGTGGCCATAAAGCTCGTGTGCAATTTAAAATTGCACACTATTTTAAATTGCACACAAACTTTATGGCCTGTCTCTATGTGAGAGTTTCTCTTAGTTATATATACTTACACAGGGGATCAGTAGACTACAAAATGTATACATGTTTAGCTTTGTAAGATTATACCCATTTTCCAAAGAATTTGTATTGATTTATATGCATGCCTTCAATGTTTAAGAGCTGCCTTTGATTCACATCCTCTCCTTCATTTGTTTTGTCACACTTCATAATTTTTGCCATTATAGCAAAATATAAGGTAATATTTGATTTAAATACTAATTTTCCCTTGTCCTCCGCAGGTTCTAGGATTTGATATAGAAGCTTTATAAGCGTGAAGTATTGGTATAGCCAGCTACTCTCTCTGTCAGCTGTTCATCCCACTCAGGTCTATCTGTGTTTATTTTCCTTCATTGCTGCCATTCATCTTCTTCTGCTTCCACAGTAGAGTTTTTCACTTTGTCTTCCTCCTTCCATACTCTCAAATTTTTTCCTTATAAAAATATTTTATATGGCATTCTGTTTTGATTAAGATTAGTCTCAGAATCCTCCTACTTAAATAAGATTAAAACCACACTAAATAAATAGGAAAATAGAGAGGAGAGCCATGAATTCACATTATACACCCAACCTAGAAAAATTTCATGGTTCTCCTTTTCCCACTCCTAGCTCACTGAATATGCACTAATGCACACACACGCTTGCATGTATGTGTATATGATGAAAGTGTACATATTATTTGTGTGAATATATACATATGTGTGTATATGTATCTATACACATACTATGACATATATACATTATATGTTTACATTATATATAATATGTGTGTATATATGCATATATGTCTATATTCAAGACATCTATCACAACATTGGCATTATTGAGAATACATTAGGATAATATTAATTGTGCAATATTGAAATTGGCAATTGTGAAATAGAGGTATTTTCAGGTCTGTCTGGATGTTCCCTGGTCCCCCAGTTCCCAGTATCAAGAATGAGTACTGGTACTGAGTCAAGCTAGTGATGGAGTGATCACAGATACAGAAAAATCCCACACAAGCAATTTATTACAAGAAAAAGAAATAAGGTATATGAAGTGAAAGTGAAGAAGGAAACTACACACCCTGAAACAGAGTGAAAACAGGTTCCAGAGAGAGAGAGGTACAGGTCAGTTTCCATAAGTGGAGAAAGACGTGAAGTCTGAGCATGTGTTGCCTTTTATATACTCACTAGTTTGTACTGCCTTTCTCCTGGCAGGATTGGCTGTCATTTCCTACCTTTAGGGTGATTGGCAGGTTGATGTTAATATAACAAATTAGATAGCAAGTTTTGTAATAGGGTGGTTATATAACAGTTTCCCTTTCACACATGGATCTTACCCAGAAAGCTTCATGGAAGCTCCACACATGATCTGCTAATTAGATGCCAAAAACCCTAGGCTAGTTAAAGGTCATTAGGAATTCCTTACTGTGTGTGTTCCCACCAGGGAACAGTTCCTAGCCACAATTTGGCTCTTAGCTATAATTCCGTTCCTGCTGTCTGTGCTTAGCCACTTTCTTATTACCTGTTTACCCTCTGCCAGTCCTAACAGTATTAAATATCTCATGTTCCAGTTTTAGAGACACCTCCCCTTCTCAACCAGATGTTAGAGAGCTGCTGCTTTTCTTTATGGCTTACTGAGATGTTCCATTGAGTGGAATCTGACCACTCCTCTCCCTCATAAGTCCAAATGAGAAGATTTAAAAAAGGGAAAGTCTCCTTGCTTAATATTTGTGATCAGAATCATTTCCTTCTCTTCTTAAAAGCCTTTCCATTTTGGACCCATTGAAGGTATTAAAGACTACACCATTGTTGGGGACTGTCACTGTCTATGGCAGAGTCATGAACTTCAAGTGAAATGCAAGGGAAATAGCATAAGAAAGAGCCCTCATCAATATGGCTTAGGAACTACTATACCTGTCCATAAGGTCCAAAGCCAACAAGCCAGAGTAGCAATTAGAATGCAGGAAGAGCAGGAGAGTGACCTCACCATAGAGCATCATGTAATGGCATAATGGATTTTCTTCACTCTTTTCTGTGCAAATTATTGCAAAAAAGATGGAGTAGACAGTGGCTATAAGAGAAGACACTATGTATCACATGGCTCCTTGGATCCTTGGAATCCCCTCCAACAAGATGATAGGAACACAAATTTATCTTTTCCTCTGGAGAAGAAAAAGAGCTTTAAACTAAATCTGATACTGACTTTGTAAAATTAGCAGAATTGAATCATGAAAGCTTGAGTGGAACTACTCTAATAACTGAAAGTGGCTGAAAAGGCATGGAATTAAGATTTTTTTTATTAAATCATAGCTGTGTACATTAATGCATTTATGGAGTACGATGTGCTGGATTTATGTACAATTTGAAATACTTAAGATATTCTTAAACTACTTACAGATAAAGGAGAGATTGAGAGCAGTTAGAAATAGTAATTGAGAAAACAAAACTGTTTTATATTTCTCTCTCAGTGCTTTGAGACCCTCCACTGAACACTCCAAATTATTCTGTGAGTTTAGAGTACTGCCTCTATGCTAACTTGCCAGAGCAAGAAATTGATATATCAGTGGACCTCAGTTTCTTCAACTATAAAAATCATGGGTTCATTCATTTAAGTAGTACTTATTGAGTGCTGTCTATATGCACAACACTCTGCCAGGCAATAAATGTCCATTACAGTGGTTATAAAAACCATTTTTCTAATAGTCTGTGATTCTGTTATTATACTTATTTATGACACATGTAATTAAAAGACCAGCAATTCTGTAAAAATGACTGCCATAACTCATGCTGTAGGGAGGACAGCTGAGGTTAAAGAGTTGAAGTTTACAGACTGTTTCTAGCATGGAAGTTGAGGAGGGCATTTCCTTGCTGATACGTGAGTATGAGTCTTCAGCATGTGCATGTCCGTGTGTGTCAAAGTAGAAGGGAAGGGTTGTGGGTACACAGGCCCCACTGGTAGGCTGCCACCTGATGGGCTCAGTCAAAAACATGATTGAATTGGAGGCAAATGAAAGAGAAGAGGCCAGAGAATGTACTAGGAAACCAAAATACTGCTGAGAAGCAGAAATGGTCCTCACACCACAGTTACAACACCCAGTTCTAGAAGACACTGTTTACTAAAATTAAGAGCTAAAAGCCATCCACTGAAGTCACTCCTTTCAGTTTGCCAGGGCTTCCTATTCCTTTTGCCCTTCCATAAAACAGCAGATATATGGGAGTTGTTCTGTGGACTAATGTAAAGTCAGAAAACAGAAACAACTCACTTCGCCTAAGGAGCTAAGACATAAACATATTGTTTTGTGCTTTTAGAACAAAATGGAATGCTTTAAACTCAGTCACCTGAAGTCATTTTGTGTTTAAAGGAAATGAGGGATGTATTTGGATGAAGAAAATGACTCTCCTGGTTCCAGGGTAGTCCTACAGGACTGTCCTGAAGACACCCAGCTCTTCAGGGAAAATTGCTGTAAAACCTAGCAAAATACTGGGTCTGTTGCAGCTCAAGCTCCATTTGTAGAAACATGAAAAGAGGGAGAAAGTCTATTCAAATATTTTCAAGAGCATTTTTACTAAAAAAAAAAACAAAAAACAAAAAACAGTTTTATTGATAACACTGATTACCTTTTTATAGGCAGCTTAACCTTAATTCTGACGAGGTAAAAGTACAGAGGCCACTCCTCTTGCCCCTGGGCTTGGTGGTTCACTCACAGGTACAAAACTAAATTCCCTCTTTTAATTAAATGATATCATATTTACAGACATTTTTTAGTCAACTAAGGCTGCCATAACAAAATACCACTGGGTGGCTTAACTAACAGACACTTTCTTATAGTTCTGGAGGTAGAAGTATGAGATCAGAGTGCCAATCTGGTTAGGTTCTGATGAGGTCTCTCCTTCTGATTGATAGATGGCTGCCATACCCTTGTATGCTCACCTGACCTCTTCTGAGAGAGATAACAAGCAAATTCTCTGGTGTCCCTTCTTACAAACACACTAATGCCACCATGAGGGCTCCACCCTCACGACCTCATCTGCAAATACCTCACAAGAGCCCCAACTCCAAGCACCATCACATTGGGGGTTAAGGCTTCACCAACTTTTCTTTCAGGGTTACTACCATGAGTGAGAAAAGGAAAAAGCAACCTCTATAATTGAGCTGACATTCACTAGACTAGACTTCAGTATTATGTATTTGCTGGTCTGATGTCAGGCTAACTCATTCTTTTGTTGGATACATACGGTCTCATAGATTACCAACCTTAGACAAAGTTACTCTGGGACAATTATAAAATGAAGCAAGATAATGTCACTTTATAATTATTATGTCTAAGCACAGACAAAATCAAGGTCACTGAGCCACTCACAAAATACCCAATTATAGAATTTTCCCTACTTTCTTTTTGCATCCAACCTAGAGTGAACACTTGCTTCCTTATCCCATCCCCCAAACAAAGTCAAAATTCTTTAAGTTCTTTTTTAGTCACCTTCTTACTGAGACATTTTGTGTGTGGTTCCCCATGGTATGATTCAACTTGTTAAACTACAGGTGTGTTTCTGATGGTCTTGGCTGAAGGACATTGACCTGAGTGTATTTCTGGGATCAGATAGAATGCAGGACAGAAGGCTTGCTTCAATGGACAGCAAGCTACATACTAAGTGTTGGTCTGCCAAACCTATTTCCCATATTCTCTGTTTCCACTGGCTGTATCACTGCTGGTATATTCAGCTGCAAAGCCCTGGCTACATCAATTCATGCTGGGCCTGGGAAGTCTTCTGCCAACCCTGCCGAGTTCCTTGACTCATATTCAAGCCCCAGGACTGGCACTTGGTGGCTTGGGGACTTAAGTTCAGGCAATGGTTGGTGCCCCTTTAGATTCTAAAATGTTTATGGTTCTTCCCTATCATCCCTTAGAGTTAAACTATTTTACTTAATAAATCAACTGTCTAAACCCCATCCTGTTATCCCAAACATGTGCTAGAGTCATATAAAAAAAGGCAGAAATTTATTTGTTCAGTCAGCCAAGCAAATTTGAATTGGGTGCCTAGAATGGATGGGGTACCATTTAATGTTCATTTGGATGCTAAAGCATAAATACAACAATCTTTGTCTTCAAATAGCTAACTGTCTATGGGAAAGATGCACACCATCACATTAGAAGGCAAAATTAAATGCAACAATATAGAAGAAAGGGAAGTGCAGGTAAGTAAATCTAATTTGAAAGAGAATGGGGCCAAATATTTGCTTATTTCTTTGAAATTTTCTTTCCCAAATAAAAGGAAAATTATAGTTAGTTCTGCTCATTTCTCTTACAGTTGTAATAAACTGAATATTATAGAAATGTAGGGTTAAATTGATTTTTATAATGTGTAAGAAGCTTCAAAATATGTGATTTCTCAGAATTTCCAAACCTATCTTGGACAGAAGGCTTGTTTTCAATGGAAAGCAAATTACATACTCATTCCATATGTATAATACATATAATATGTACTGTAACTCAGTGATTGTCTGTAATATACTAATTTCTTAATATTTTTCTTAATGTCTTAGAGTATACTATGAAAGAACTTGCAATACAAAAAAAAAAAAACAGGATTGGGGACACAATACTAGGTTGCCAATTTGATTCTGCAAAGCTAGGGTATTATGGCATAGTAATGAAGAGTGAGGATATTAAAGCCACACTGTCTAGATTTGAATTCAGTTTCTACTTGTTACTATCAAGTGAGACCTGAGGAATGTTTAAATTTACCTCTGCTTCATCTGTAAATAGGAATGATAAAAGTAACTACTTCATAAGGATTAAATGAGTTAATTATATAAAGCACTTAGAATAGTTCTTGGATCTAGAAAGCCCTGTGTACGTTTGACTATTACCATTATTTTCTTTACTTAATTTTTATTAAATCATAACTGTATACATTTATAGGGTACAATATGATGATTTGATATACAATGTGGAATGCTTAACATAATCATCAGCTCACTTACTTATTTTTGTGGTAAGACATTTATAATATATTCTTAGTTGTTTTGAAATGTATCCTTGCATTGTGCACAACAGGTAAGATCCTGCCAAATATCCACCCTCTACTCCCCCTCCCCCACCCCTCCCCTCTCCTCCTCTCCCCTCCTTTCTTCTGGACTATCTTTGTGTTTTATCCTTTGTATGAACGTGTAAGTGTTCATATATTGGTTTCATAATAGTATTGAGTACATTGGATACTTTTTGTTCCCATTCTTGAGATACTTTACTAAGAAGAATATGTTCCAGCTCCATCCAGGTAAGAATAAAAGATGAAAGTCTCCCTTTTTAAGGCCACATAGTATTTCATGGTAGACATATACCACAATTGTTTATCCATTCATAGGTTGATGAGCATTTAGGCTGCTTCCATGACTTGGCTACTGTGAATTGAGCTGCACTAAACATTCTGGTGTAAATGTATTTGTTGTAAAATGATTTTTGTTCATCTGGGTAGATACCTAGTAATGGTACTGCAGGATCAAACAGTAGGTCAACTTTTAGTTCCTTGAGAATTCTCCATACTTCTTTCCAAAAAGGCTGTATTAGTTTGCAGTCCCACAAAGAACCATGAAGTGTTCCTTTCTGTCCACATCCATGCCAACGTCTGTAGTTTTGGAATTTTGTGATGTGGGCTAGTCTTGTTTGGCTTAGGTGATATCTCAAAGTGGTTTTGATTTGCATTTCTCTGATGATTAAAGATGATGATCATTTTTTCATGTTTTTGTAGGCCATGCACCTGTTTTCTCCAGAGTTTCTGTTCAAGTCTCTTGCCCACAAATAATGGGGTTGATTGTTTTTTCTTATTAATTAGTTTGAGTTCTCTGTGGACTCTAGTAATTAGACCTTTGTTAGAAACATAACCTGCAAAAATCTTCTCCAATTCTGAAGGCTGTCTGTTTGCTTTACTTATAGTGCCCTTAGCTGTGCAGAAGCTTTTTAGTTTGATCAGATCCCAGTAATATATTTTTGGTGTTGGTTCCATTGCCAGGGAGGTCCTCCTCATAAAATATTTTCCCACACTGATATCTTCAAGCGTTTTCCCTGCACTCTCTTATAGTATTTTTATAGTTTCATATCTTAAGCATCTTTTATCCAGTGAGAATAAATTTTTGTTAGTAGTAAAAGGTAAGGGTGTAGTTTCAGTCTTCTACAGGTCGCCAGCCAGTTCACCCAGCACCATTTGTTAAACAGGGAGTCTTGTCTATAGACATACCACCCTGAACACGCCCGATCTTGTCTTTTCCCCACTGTATGTTTTTGTTAGGCTTATCAAAGATCAAATGATAATATGGGCATGGATTCATCTCTAAGTTCTCTATATTGTTCCATATATCTACATCTCTATTTTTGTGCCAGTACCATGCAGTTTTGATCACTATAGATTTATAGTATAGCCTGAAGTCTGATAACATGATGTCTCCTGATTTGTTTTTATTTCTAAGTAATGTATTGGCTATTCATGGTTTTTTCTGATTCCATATAAAATGAAGTACTATTTTTTCAAGTTCTTTAAAGTATGGCATTGGTGCTTTGATAGGGATTGCATTAAATCTGTAGATTGCTTTGGGTAGTATAGACATTTTAATAATGTTGATTCTTCTCATCCTTGAGAATGATACGTTTTTTCACATGTTAACATCTTCAGCTATTTCTTTTCTCAGGGTTTCATAGTTCTCATTATAGAGATCTTCCAAGTTCTTTGTTAGATAAATTCCCAGGTATTTCATCTTCTTTGGCACTACTGTAAAAGGAATAGAGACCTTGACTGTCTTTTAAGTTTGACTATTGTTGGCATATAGAAAAGCTACTGATCTGTAAGTATTGATTTTGTATCCTGAGACACTGCTATATTCCTTGATCACTTTTAAGAGCTTTGTAGTTGAATCCCTGGGATTTTCTGGGTTTAAAATCATGTCATCCATGAAGACTGAGAGTTTGACCTCCTCTGACCCCATTTGAATAAACTTGATCACCTTCTCTTGCCTGAATGAGATGGCTAGGACTTCCATTACTATGTTGAATAGCAGTGGTGACAATAGGCATCCTTGTCTAGTTCCAGATCTGAGTGGAAATGTCTTAAATTTTACTCCATTCAATAAGATATTGGCTGTGGGTTTGCTGTAGATGGCCTCTAACAGTTTCAGAAATGTCCCATCTAAGCCTATTTTCTTAAGTGTTTTGATCATGAAAGGATGCTGGATATTATCAAAGGCTTTTTCTGCATCAATTGATAGAATCATATGTCCTTTGTTTTTGATTTCTGTGGTGTATTATATTTATAGATTTACATGTTTAACCACCTTTGTAACCTTGGGATAAAACCAACTTGATCGTAGTGTGTAATTTTTTTGATGTATCGATGAATTCTGTTTGCTAAAATTTTATTGAATATTTTTGCATCAATATTCATTAATGATATTGGTCTATACTTTCCTTTTCTTGTTGGGTCCTTTCCTGGTTTGGGGATCTAGGTGATATTTGCTTCATAGAATGTTTTGGGGAGGATTCCTTCTTGTTTTGTTATGGAAAAGATTATTTAATGTAGGTACTAGTTCCTCTTTGAAGGTTTGGTAGAATTCTGATGTGAAGCCATCTGGTCCTGGACTTTTCTTTGTTGGAAGATTTTGTATAGTTGTATATTTCAGTGCTTGGTATAAGTCTATTCAAAATTTGTAATTCTTCCTGGTTGAGTCTAGGAAGGTGAGGTGCTTTCAGGTATTGGTCCATTTACTCCACATTATCATATCTCTGAGAATAGAGGTTTTTTGGTAGTAATCATTGAGGATTTTTTGAATTTCTGAGGTGTCTGTTGTTATTTTTCCTTTATTGCTTGTGATTGACATTATTACAGATTTTACCTGTCTGTTTATGGTTAAGCCAGCCAAAGGTTTATCAATTTTATCAATTTTTTCAAAGAACCAACTTTTTGTTTCATTGATCTTCTGAATGTTGCTTTTCTTTTCAATTTCATTTAATTCTGCTTTAAGTTTGGTGATTTCTTTTCTTCTGCTGGGCTTGGGGTTGGATTCTTTTCCTTTTCCAGTTGCTTGGTCTCACCCATTAGGTTGTTGACTTCCTCTCTTTCTGTTTTATTGATGAAAGTTTCTAATGCTGTAAATTTCCCTCTAAAGACCACTTTTGCAGTGTGCCACAGGTTTTGATAATTTATGTCTTCATTATCATTTTGTTCCAAAAATTTGGTGATTTCCTCTTAATCTCATCTTTGACCCAGCTTTCATTCAGCCTATGGTTATTTAGCTTCCATACCTTTGTTTTAGTATGAAGATTTGTATTGATGTTGAGTTCAACTTTTATTCTGTGATGGTCTGAGAAGATATAAGGAATAATTTCTGTTCTTTTAAATTTGTTGAGATTAGATTTGTGTCCTAAGATATGATTGATTTTGGAGGATAATCCATGAGTTGATGAGAAAAACATGTATACAGTTTTATTAGGATTAAATGTTTTGTAGATGTTTGATAAGTCTATTTGTTTTAGGGTCAAGTTTCAGTCTATTATTTCTTTGTCTAGTTCCTTCTTGGAGGATCTATCCAGAACTGACAAAGGGGTATTAAAACTAGTATAGTGTAGGAAGATATCGCATTGTTCAATCTGTTAGGGTTTTCTTTTTAAATTGAGGAGCATTTAGGTAGGGTGCATTACTGTTAGTTATTGAAATCTATTCATGTTGAGTGTTTTCCTTGACAAATTTGTAATGTCCACCCTTGTCTTTCCTTATCTTTGTTGGTTTAAATCCTATTGAACCTGTAAATAAAATTTCAATCTCTGCTTTTTTCTGATTTCCATTTACCTATATTATATATGTCTGTCCTTTCACTCTGAGCCTTTTATTGTCCTTTGAGGTATGATGAGTATCTTGTAGTCAACAGATACCTAGCCTGAGATTTTGTATCCAGTCAGCCAACCTATGCCTCTTTAGAATAATGTGCCATTTAAGCCATTCACATTAATTGAGAGAATTGACAGTAGCGGTAGTGTTTTGGCAGTCATGTTTTTTAAAGGTCCAGTGGATATTTTTAATTCTTTTTTAATTGTGGAAGTTAGGTTTTGTCTGATACATTCTGGGTAAGTTTACTTTGGTGATAGAGCATTGTGCTGGTCATTATAGAAAATGGGTATGAGTATTTCCTGGATAACTGGTTTAGTTATGGCAAATTACCTCAACATGTGTATGTCAGTAAAGTATTTGATTTCTCCATCACAAATGAAACTCAGTTTAACTGGATACAGAATCATGGGCAGGATGTTGCTTGGTTTTAGAAGATTGAAGGTTAATGACCATCCTCTTCTGGCTTGAAAATTTTGGCTGAAAGATCTATAGTCATTATAACATTTCTCCCTTTGTATGTAATGATTTTTTTATGTGTGGCTGTTTGCTGAATTTTTTCCTTCATATTAACTTTGTCAAAGTTAATTACAATGTGTCTACAAGATACTTTATTTAGATTGAATATTGCTGGGTTTCTGAAACTGTCTACTATCTGAATATCTGTATCTCTTGCAATGCTTGAGAAATTGTCCTCCATAATATCTTGGAGTAGAGCATCTGTGCCTTTAGGATCATCCTCTTCTCCTTTAGGAATTCCTATAAGTCAGATGTTTAATCTTTTGTAATGATCCCACAACTCTCTCAGGGAATGATCAGCTTTCCATTTTTCTGTTTCTTTGAATGCTTGGGATCATTCAAAAGTTTTGTCTTCACTTTCAGAGATCCTTTTTTTCTGCCTGCTGATCTCTTTTACTAAGGCATTCTCCTGTATTTTGAAGCTCCTAGAGAAACTTTTACATT
>CAUYRH010129613.1:0-20473 GCA_963574655.1 Perodicticus potto
TATAATCACTTTCCCCCAAGATTTTGCGGTTGCGTTAAGGGTTATCATGCCACTGCAAACTACCAAGGGTGAAATATTTAAAACCTGTAAAAAAAAAAACAAACCAAAAAAAAAAAAAAAAAAAAAAAAAAACTTCTTTGTGGTAGCAATTTTCTGTGGCTCTTGTTCACAGTCTAGAATTTAGGTTTTAGCACCATCGTGGAGTAATCCATTTTATTGTTCTATTAAAAAAAAAAGTAGGAAGTGGGTACAGTGACTAACACCTATAACTCTAGCAATCTGGGAGGTTGAGGTGGGAGGATGGTTTGAGCCAGGAGTTTAAAATCAGTCTGAGCAAGAGCAAGACCCCCATTCTACAAATTAGCTCAATATTGTGAGTCTTTGTATTCCTAGCTACTCCAAAGGCTGAGGAGGGAAGATTGATTCTGCCTAGGAGTTGAGGTTGAAGTGAGCTATGATGATTCCACTGCCCACTAGCCCAGAAAATAGATTGGTCCCCTGTGTCAAAATAATAAAATACATATAATAAAATAAATGGTATAGAACAAAATAAAATTATTATTTAAATATCAATCATAGAGTTCATCTCAATTTTACAAACATGCATGTAAATGAAAATTCATGTTTGAAAATAGCAATAAAACTAAAAAGGAAATACATAAATAATTTCTGAAATCAAAGAGTTTTCATAAATTTGTATTTAAAAGTTTATAAATATTCAGAATTCTGGTGAAAATAATTTGGAGTCAGTTCAGAGAAGGTAGACAAAAATGTTACTATGTGTAAGTATTTCAAAACTCAACTATATTGTACAATTATAGAACGTTTCAGCAAACAGAAGGGTTTTTGTCAAGAAGTAAAATTGAGAACTATAAGACTGAGAGAAATAAACATCAATGATGTCCAAACTACGGAAGGGAATATGAATGTTGGGATTAAATTTTGATTTCTCCATCCACAGGACCTCTAACATGGTGAGAACTTCTCAAACTAACTTAACTGAAAAATGTTTGTTAAAATCAGTCCAAATCACATTTGATTTTTAGGATTATCAACAACACTGATAATTGGATTCCCATATCACTCTGCTGAAAAGGAGATATTCTAGCTACTATTATTTACTTTGCCCTCTGTAAGGCACTGTAAGTGGAGCTTTAATTACCACAATACCCTAAAATGATAATTCTAATAGTCTCCTATGAGATGGGACTCAGGAGTGAAAATTGAACCTGAGATCCTGGCTACAGAGGTTTGAGAAATTCACAATCTAATGTAAGACAAAAACAAATAAGTAAGCTACAATATGTGCAGAGTCCAGGGGAGAGGTAAGCCAAATAAAGTAAGGAAAGTTCTGATCAACTCATTTCTGGAAAAGAGCACATATTGACAGAACTGTGATAGGTATTAGTTATTCAACTGTGAACTAGAAAAACGCAGTCTATGACCTCAAGAAACTCACAGCCACAGAGCCCTCCAGGTGAAAGGGACGTCCCTACAGAGGATCTACTGTCCACCCAACCTTTTCTCCACCATTATCTAATACCTGACTTTTGACTTCACAGTGAGAAGCTGGCGTTTGTTTCTATAGCATCACATGTTGATTTCAGGCCATAAGAAGAGAGAAATAAGAAGAGTAACACAATATTGTTATTTTGTTTAAAGAAACATTCTTTTTTATAGGACTTATCCCTCCATTTCATTGTCCAGAAATGTGTGCCTGACTACCCATGTCCTAGTTAAAAGACTGGGAAATGAGGGGTATTATCTGGGTATCAAGGACCCACAACAAAAATTCTAATTCGGTTCACATGAACAACAGGAATGTCTACTGAATAGGGTACTAGAAGTGACTTCTACAGAAGGCTGATAAAAGTGATTATGATCACAGTAATCAAAAGCTAGTCATTTCAGGCAAAATTAACTATAATAAAATTTACTTTTCTTTTTAACTGCGGACATAATTTCTGCCAGGCAACTAATATGGAAAGTTCCATGTTGAATAAAATGCCTACACTTCTTAAAATAGGAAGTCACCAGGAAAAGGCAATGACAACCACAATGTCTTTCAAGTATATTTATATCTTTCAAGGGGCTCCAACATTTTACCTGATCATAGAAGAGCCAGTGTGGATTTCAACGAAAAGAACAGATTAGAAAAATGTCAAACTGAGAGACAAAGTCCTGTCCCTTACCATTTATTATTATAAATATCATTTCTTTCTATTTCTTTATGCCTAGGCACCTAAACTCTATTTTCTCTAAGTTTTTTAAATAATTTATTTGCTAATAGTTTTATTTCAGAGTTTTCATTTTCCAAATAAAAACATTTTACATTTTCTTTTGATGTTTTCAAGACCTGATTTTTTAAAATGTCACACTTGAAACACTGTTGTGTAGGAGAACAGTGTATAATATACTATCCATTTATATAATTATAATTTTTCAAAATATTAGAAATGAAGACTCTGTAATTTTGGCAAACTCATTCATTTTAAAGATAAGTGGTCAAAGGTAAATTTTAAAAGAATTTGATCAGTTTACCCAGGTCATTTTCCTTTATACCTCATTTTTGGGCTTGCTCTATGAGAAAATTCTGTATTGTGGTAATAAGAGTTACTTGATAGAAGTACAATAGCTCCTTGGAGAACTGTAGCAAGAAAAATTGTCAAAGAGAGGTGAATGTGGTCATGTAGCAGCTTAGCTATAATTAATTTATTCCAGAAAAAATATTGTCTAACTGTACTGACCCTTAGATTACAGTCTTTAATTCTTTTTTTTACAAAAATACTTTATTTCTTTAATTTTCAATGAAGCAGATGTCATGAACTGTCCAGGTTCTTGATTTGCTATCAGCAGAGTTACTCTAGTTTCTCCTTCCCTCGCTGGGTTGGGGAAAACAATTAATTGATTGTAAAGGTTTTGGTATGGCAAATAGGTGTCAGAAGAATAAAGAAAATGCACAGTTCTGGTTGTAGGACTTACAGAATTAAAAAGAAATTTTTATAGAAGGCAGAGTGAATGGAAGATAAATTATAGTAATGAATGTTATCCTGAAGCACTAGAATTGATTGAATAATTTTATGTAGAGTCCAACATGGTCAAAAACCTCTGTACAAACCGTAGTTATTGATTAATTTTTGATGGTGATAGGAGGCTACAGGTTTAAGGGTTATAAAGTCTAGTGGAATATAAATAAACATAAAATTTCAAAAGTATTGGAGGGGTAAAATAAAATAAAAATATATAAACAGAAAAGGCAATACAGGAAGGAAAGTGGACAAGCAAAGTTTGTGAATTGGAAAAAAGAAGTAATAGAAGTAATTAAATACAAAATTGATAAAATTAAACACATATAGTTTACATTTTTTAGTGGGAGAAAAAAATGTGTAAAACAACATAATTCCAACCCTTCCAAAAGTTCAATACCTATCTGTTTTTACAACTTGATAAATGACAAGTCATTTGCTAGCTTCTTTACATACATATATATTTGTCTCAATTACTCTCCTACTTATATCTAGTACACATCCCGTCATTCAGCAGGATCAGTGGGATCAATCTCCACTTATACTCTCAAGCCATACCTTTCCCATAAACCTAGTCCAAGAAATCACACTAGCCTGGACCACGGCAATGAACTCAGAGCTAGTCTCCCTTCTTCTACTCCATTCCTTCAATTCCAAGAAGAGTGATGTTAATAAATAAATAAATAAACCTGGTGCTTTCACACCCTGACTTAAAATCCCACAGTAGGTAAACATTTAATGAAAATATAATCCAAAATTTTTTTATAACTTGTTTCCAGCCATAAATTAGTAATAGACCAGGATTGCCTTTTCAATCTCATATGACTAAGATAATAAACAAAATATATAAAACAATGTTATTTAGACATAGAAAAACAATAGCAGAACAGTAATTCATAAGAGTAAGGAAATGGAAATTATAAGCATTATAGATGCCCCAGCATAATGTCTAGAGGGAATTACAAGGCCAAAGCTACAGGGAGGAAATCAAAGAATCAAAATGAAGTTCATGGTGTCCCTCAGTTTTAGAGTTTGAAATTCAGAACGTTCAGATAGGCAGACTTCTAAAGATGGGAAAGAGCTACTCACAGAACTCTAGAGCTCTAGAAGGAGATTCTTTTGGGTTCTGATCAACCCATATATCTGAGGAAATTACCAAAGTAAAAAACAAAAACAAAAACCCAGAAAATATCAGGTGTACCAAGTCCAAAGGCGCAGCTGTTTCAAAAGATTTAAAGATTGCATGAATGGTAGAACACAACACACTAACCCTTGAATATCTTTAGCTACAAAGCATAACTATTTAGGAATTAAAGATATGTCAATGAATAAACAAAAGGAAGCACTCATAAAAAACCTTAAGGGTCAAAATGAAAAATAATAAAGTACAGCATTTTAAGCTAGTTAGAATAATTGCTATAAAAGTTGCATATGTGTCCAATGGTACTCATGTAGGCTTTATACATATGTTAGAAAATGAAGCAATATACATTATTAGACAAAGATGTGTTGAGCTGGAAGCTAAATCAAACCTAACATATATTGACTTAAATAATAAAATATTGGTTGATCTCAACTAATACACTGTCAGGAGCTGGCCACTATTGCCTTTTTTACAGAAAAGTGATATCATTGATATAGTTCAGCTCTTCCTCTTTATTCTCCTTGTTGTCCCTAACATTTGGCTTAGATTCTGAAGATTCAAATCTGGGGCATCTCCAATTATAATATCTATGTCCATGGTGGGAAGAACAAAGTAGGCCACTGAGCAAGATGCTGAAAATGCAAGGTATCCACTGGGCAGAACTATCTCTAGGTGCAGTGGGGTTGAAGTTGAGTGTTTTATCTTTATAACAACTATAGTACAGGAAAGCAAGGGCAAAGAGAGTGGAGAATGTTTTCAGAGTAACTAACCCAGACATTGTAAATACAGAATAAATGAAGTGAAGGGACATACATCAACATAAGATAAGAATATGCTGAAAAACAAAAATAAAAATGAAATAAGAAAAAAAAACCCAAAAACTAAAGAGCATAAAACTAAGAATCATCTTTAAAATAAATTATTAAATAAAAATATCACCATAGCCCTGCTCAATTTAAAACAAAATAAAAATAATATGCATTTTAAATATGAAAGGAAAAGAAAAATCAAGCCACAAACCAATCTGAAATATAACAGAGAACTCAATATGCAATTTCGAATGTTATAAAGCTGAGATAAGATGGATAGTTTTTCAAGAAAATTTGACTGATAGAAATGGACTCAAGGAAAGAAATAAAGGCTGTATAGGGCAATAACCATGGGAAGGAAGAGAGATGTAAAAGATGGTCAAGCATTACCTCTCCAAAGAAACTAGGCTAAGATGATTTTTGCCTATCATTTTCATAAAATATTCAAGAAAATGAGAATTTCTATGTTATGTAAATTTTCTCAAGCATAGGAAATCATAAAAAACTTTAAATTGCCTAATCTAAGGCCTAACTCCAAAACAAAATTGGACAAAAATAATATTGCATTACTTATAAATATAGATACATTATTATTATCAATATATGTAAGCACTCTGATTACATGAACATATTTACAAATAACACACTACAACCAAGCAAAATTTCCTTTAGAAATATCAGACTAACTTTCTTAATATATTAAATATAAAATCAATACAAATATCAATGGGGCAAAATGATATTTTAGAAGTAAGAATCAAAATATAGACCGGTTAAGAAACATGTTCAAAATAGCAGAGCTGAGATTTAATTGCAAGTCTTTCTGACTTTGAAGACCCTTCTTTTGTATTAGATAATATTTAGTTGTCTCCAAGTCTTGGATAAGCCTGGGTAAATCACAGATTGCCTTAATAAAATATTGGTTTAAAAAAATAAAATGGTTGATCATTTAGAATGTGACAGAATACCTAGACAAGAGCTTCTATTTCTTATTAAGAAGGCAAGACCTTTCCCAGAACACCACCAGCAAACATCCCTCCATGTCTCCATTATCATAACTGGGCTCTATGGGCCCATGTGGTTGCTGGTAAAGGCCCGTGGGTTTTGAAAACTGTCTGTGGTGAATGGCCAGAGAACAAGGGGTTGGGGAGTGTTACTAGGAAGCTGGACAATGACTATTATAATGACATTATTTTTCAACGGCCGTCAAATGATAACTTCAATGCTCCTCCAGCCTTACAGTAATCAGTGAAGCATAGTACAAGGTGAGAGAAAAAGACAGAGAGAACATGCACTTGATTTTTAGGCAACTAGTCCACCCATTTTTAGTTATTTCTCTATTCTGAATTATTTTCATGATACATCAACCTCCATAATGCAGTCATGGATGCCCATATGAACTACTAGTTTGGCGAATGTGTAAGAATAATCCGTTTTACAATGTAATCATTTATCAGCAAGCCAAAGACAGTTTTATTGAATTGGATACATAAAATAGTTTATAGTCAGAGGACACGGGAGGGCAAATCACTGGTAGTGGTAATTACTCTTGCGTGATGAGCCTTCCACATCAGGACATAAAATACTGTGAATATGGGGACAGCTAAAACGATATATGAATGTTCCAAAGCCATTGTAGGCAACTTTTCTTTGCTTCACTCCGGAATGTCACACATTTAAAATAATGTATTATGAATATGTGACATGAAAGGAATGCCTTGTGCTACAGGGCTCCTTGAAAAGCTGATCTTTGCACTGTATGACCACAACTCCATTTGGAAGATGCTTTTTTAGTCAACCCCGTGTTATCTACTGTCTTTCACTTAAGGAGTCTTCAGTAAGGCCAACAGAGTCACTGTCAGGGGTGCATTAACCACATTTATATTTGCTGTGTCTTCCACCAGGTTTTTCTTCAGGTTTGACTTACTTCTTTTTGTAATTACTAAATAATAAAAAATTGAGAACCACCTCTTCCTGAACTAGATCTTCAAGTGCTTATTCCTAATTGGTCAAACAATGTTGACTTTGGGAACTCCCACCTGATGTGCATTAGGGGGACGGGAATCTCAGTTTCTTCCTTTAAGGCACTGAGCAGGAAGGGAAGCACAGTGTTCAGACCCGCTGGACAGAGGTGAGCTGTTGGCCAGCATGAGTGAGGTGTTCACATGTTTCTTTCTTAAGGGGCAAATGTGATGATTTTCCTCCCTAGACAAATTTCAAACAAAAGCAATTTGTTCATGTAGCTCAGTTAGAGCAGGCCGATATTGTGCCAACAACCCTGAGGCAGAATGTGCAGAGAATCTGAAGCCTTTGTCATTCTTTGGTACTAATTTATTTCCTTTTATGTTCTCCTGCCATCCTTGATTCTTGCGGTCAGCTCCTGCTCCCTGGGAGCCTCTCATTCTGATTCTGAGGCAGTTGTGTTGTGCTTTATAAAACATGTTAGCAATCATTCTTCAGTCCTAGAAGTGGTGGATGTGTTGTGGTCATAGGGGACGTTAATCAGAAGGATTGATTCCTTTGGTTAAACCCTCTTTCTTCTGTATCATCTTTTTTTTCTCTGAATATTTCTATAAGCATACTAAAATTCTTTAGTAGTCTCCTATTTTGAAGACATAAATAGTATCTTGGCTCATCAGAGCCATTTTAGACAGAGGGGTGGGTGGGAAGAAAATAAATTATTTTCTCACACTTCCATTCCATTATTTTCCATTCAATCTCATTTTTAATTAATTTCGCAGCTCCTGGTCTTAACCTATTTTATACTATCCTATTTTATTTGACTCCATTCTATTCAATTTTCTTCACTCACCCACTAATGAATACTTTCCAAGTATAAGATTTTTTTAGTATTGGAAGTAAAGGAAAATGGTGAGAATTACAATGACCAAAAAAGTATAGTGATACTCTTCAAGGAAGTTAACATCTAGGAAGGTGATAAGTTATGTATGGGAATCAGAGAACACTGTATTCCAAACAAAGAGCTACCAGGGACACTACCTCACGATTCAATTTATGTCTATTAGAAAACACACATATACACATACACATAAACCTTTCTTGCTGTTATATAATTAAATGTACTAATATGCACAAAAATGTGGCATAGTTATTGGAATATGAAATTTTAACTTTTTATTTCTCTAAAACCTCTAAAATAATACAGCAACAAGTAAATCAAATAGGATTGTGATCATAATTTCTAGTATTTAAGTCAGAAGTTTTATTTTTCTTTTCAAAGAGGCTAATTTGTTTAATATAACTTTATTTCATTTTAATGTTTTCACCAAATTATATGTATCAGGGGATCTTTACATTTTAGAATTCTGTACTGATATTTCTCTTGAAAAATTTGAAACCCATTAATGTACCCTCAAGGACAGATTAATGAAACACATAGCTCAAATGTAAAAGAAAACTTAGAGTTTTTTTGGTTAATTGCCAATATTATATTTGATTAGAACTGCAAGTTTCAGAGAGTGGAAATGAATTGCTGAAGATCACACAGTGATTTAGTGATTAGTCCAGGTACTTTATCCTACTTCTTGTACCTTGAAATTGCTTATATCTGCTAAATTTCTAATAAAATAGCTGTATACGTTTGTAAAATCTCTTTGGTTTAATTTGTGACATGTTCTCACTCTGTTTCCTGCACTAGAGTGCAATGGCATCATCATAGCTCACTACAAACTTAAACACCTGGATTCAAATGGTCCTCCTGCCTCTGCCTCCCAAGTGGTTGGGACTATAGGTACACACTGCCATAACCAACTATTTTCTCTATTTTTTTAGAGATGAGGGTCTTGCTCTTGCTTATGCTGGTCTTGAATTTCTTGCTTCAAGCCAGAATCTTGTGGTAGTAAGTTGCAAAATTTCCCATTTCTTCTGGGAAAAGATGAAAAGATGTGCCTTATTCTCACAAGAATCCCCTTCTAGGGATGTTAATCAAATTTCATTATGCCAACAGCCTCTTGGCTTGAAATTTTAATTATTCATTTATCAATTAATTAATACATGAATAAATATATACATTTGTTTATTTATTTGCACAGAAATTCATGCATTCCCGTAGTAATTCTTCCCCAAATTTAAAGGCTCTTCCTTCTGCTTCTCATCGTGCAAGCTTCTGAGGATATGAAAGTAAAGAAAATGTAGTCCTTGACCTTGGAAGAGTCCTAGTCTTACAAAGAAGAATAATGTTTGATAGACTCGTCATTTCGGACTTTAATCCTTATTCTCAACTACCTGCACCCTGAGAGAAAATATTTCGCTGTATTCACACTTTTTATTTGGGTATAATATTTCAACCAAATTTGGCCTTATCTGGGCAACTGCAATTTTGTATCTCTCGCTAAATTTTGTTCTGAATCCTAAACTCTCTTCCAGCCAACTCTACACCCATGCTGGTAGCCAGACTATTCCCAGGCCCAGTCTGTTGTATGACAAGAATTTAAAAATCGCAACACTCTAACACTATCCCATACTCCTATCCCAGGGGTACAAACAGGGTCCCCTGCAGAAAGAGCCATGTCTTTTCTCCTCATCAGTCTAAAATATTGCATTTCTTAGCAGCTAGAGAGAGACTGCCAGTTTTATGAATCATTTTTATTTTTCCTTTCTCTGCTTAAAAGCATGAAAATTAATTCTCAAAGTTAAGTGGGGGAAAAGAAACAGTTCAATGAGTTTCATTTACATTTTTACGTATAGAACCTTCAGAACTCCCCTGAATATTCTGAAATGTACTGTTGATAAGATGCTATGGAGGGATGCCAAACTTTGGTTTTCTACCAAGTCAGAACAGAAAGGAGCATGATGAGGAGATGGAAAGACAGACAGTTCACTAAACCACAGCTGGAAGAGGAGTGTCCTTCTGGGCAAAGCCATTTTCTACCTGGATTTCTACAAGTGTACAGTTATCTCCTGGACACAGTAGAGGCTTATACCTAAATTTCTTCATGAACTAGAAATTCATTGGTTATATTTCTGCCTCTTTGGGTTTTCTAGCGGACCAGAAGCAATGAGAAATAATATTTCAGAGGGATCCTAATGATATCTCATGAGTAATCTATAATATGGATGGGCAAACAAGCCAAAGAAATCTTGGTCTTTGATCTTTTTTTTTTTTGACAGACAGGAATGTCAAATATATTGTTATACCCTTCTACAAATGTCTTCATATAATAACTGAGAACATGCCAGGAAGGCTATGTTAATCAGTTTGATGAAAATAGTTCAGATTGTATATGAAACAGCACATTGTACCCCTTGATTGCAACCTGGTACACAGCTATGATTTAATTTAAAAAAAACTGCAAATATATATATATATATTGTTATAAGAAACATACTTTTTTCTTTCATGAAAAACAATTTTGATTTGAAATGCCATACTTCCATTAATGTCATGTAAAAGTTGACCTGTATTTTCTTTTGTCTTTTCTGAGTTGGTTTTTTTTTCACATTTTAAAACAGATAAACAAGATTTAGGAAGTTTTAATCCATGTGTTTACTTCTGGAAATTTTTAGCCATTGTTTTAAGTACCTCTTGCAAGAATAATTATCTTTCAGTAAACTAAGACAATAAAATGGAGAAGAGACTTTGAAAGCTAACTGGGTTATAGCTTTAATTTTTCACAAATAAAATTCAATGTAAGAAGCATTAGTTAATATTTAATTTTATTGTAGATACTTGCCCTTAAAAAGTTTTTTATTGTGCCACCCAGAAGACTATCTTGAGATCTAACACTAATTCACTTCTAGAAAGTCTAGCAAATATTTGACCAGATAGAACTTCACTGTAGAATATATGCCAGGAGTATATTCTAGGCACACAAAAAGAAAAAACATAGCTGTATGAAGTGACAAGACATGTTTTTTGTTTTTGTTACTTGTTTTGAGACAGAGTCTTACTTTGTCACCCCTGGCAGAGTGCCGTGGCGTCGTAGCTCACAACCACATCAAACTCTTGGGCTCAAGTGATTCGCTTGCCTCAGCGTCCGCAGTAGCTGGGACTACAGGTGCCCACCACAAAGCCCGGCTATTTAGAGATGAGGTCTGGCTCTGATGCAGGCTAGTCTCAAACTTCTAAGCTCAGGCAATCCACCTGCCCCAGCCTCCCAGAGTACTAGGAATACAGGTGTGAGCCACAGCACCTAGCCAAAGTAACAGGACATTTTTAGGAATCTGTAAGAACTAGGCATTCAAATTAACTGCATGCATTTTGAGGAAAGTGAGATAGAAAGGTTTAACAGGAACCAGAACAGTAGCGACTGAGGGTAGATTAAGCAGTTGATAGAGTCTTATACAGAAAGTCATTTTCCACTAGATTGGAAATCTTTGAGGGATGAAACTGAATCAAATTTGTTAACTTCTGTTTTTCATGCATGCAAACTTACTTTACATATTTAGCACTGTTGCCACTATATTTTTGTAAAAAAGCTAATGAGTGAATGAATGAATAATAAGACCTTAGCAACTGAGCAAAAGAGTTTAAACACTGTCCTGGAACACAGAAGAATATGCAAAGGCTATTTTTAAATCTATGTTTAAAATCATCAAGCAGTAGCATGTAAGGATTCATATCTATCTCAGAAAGACTTGCAGTTTGAGGAATGGAATATTGGAGTGAAACACTAGATTTGAAAAACCAGTTAGGAGGCAGTTAAAACTACAGTTGAAAAAATAAATTTGTCAACTGAAGCACAAAGATCTAGGGTATTAGAAAAGAAAGATTTGAGAATAAATGGAAAGGAGGAATCAGTTGGATTTACAAATAGAGGTGACCGATGAAAGAAGATGGTATGGTAAAAGGTGGAATGGTCCAGGGAAATTTAAAGGGTGATACTTACTGAAAAAGAGATGTGGGAATGTACAACCCTTTTTTTCTTTTCTGTCACACATTGAAAAAATAAGAATTGTCTTGGGCCACACTTTAAATATACAAACACAAATGAAAGATGATGGAAAAAAAAAACAAGGTCTGTGTATACTTTTTATGATATCTGACCCAACAGATACACAAAGCAGCCATCAAATAATCTGCATGCCACATAGAGTTGCTGGTGAATATTAGTAAATATTTAAAGAACAATTAATACTAATCCTCAAAAACTCTTCTAAATAATAGAAGCCTTTTTCTTTTGTTTTTACCTCTAAAACTATAAAGAAATAAGAAAATTTTACACTAATAATCTTTATGGAGTATGACACAAAAAATCACAGGCAGAGCCACAGAAATCACTGAAGGTGATTTTGTAAAACATATAACTTTCTCCTAATCTTATTTTGGCATTCTTGCACATCTTTGGTGGAAGGTAGAACTTTTAGTAAATTAATTTAGATGAAATTTCTTTAACAATTCAGAATCCTGGTATTTTCAATTTATAAGAAAGGACAGTAAAATATTGTAGAAAAATTTGCATTTATTTTATATTTACTAGATTATTTTGTAGATAATCAGAAGATACTATCTTCTATATTATATGGCAATTCATTTTAATATTTCTATTAAAAATGAAGAAATACATGGTGATATATGTTTAGATGGGGAAGTTACACTCTAAAAAGAAACACGAAATTTCTTATGCACTGAATGAAACATAATTATTTTAAAAGATTTAATTTCTTTGATTTCTCAATATACAAAATAAGTGGACTTCATTTATATTTTTATGCACCTGCATACAACTATTTTAACTACTATGGCCCATTACTTTACATCAGCCTCTGCTATGGATTGCATCATAATAACAGTAAATCATTTATCTTAATTCTGAACTATATGCAATTCTCCATTGCATGCCTAAATTTCATTTGTATTTCCCTAATTATCTAGCTTCCTCAGAAAAATATATTGTTATTTTGCACTAATTTGTGATGCCAACTTACATTAACTTATAAATAGCTATACCTGTTATTATATTCCTTAATTTATATTTATGTCCATTTTCTTGTCATTGCTGTTGTTTTGCTTATGGTACTTTTATAATAGCAACAAATGGCATTCAACAGACAATTTGTTCAAGTATCCAACTACTCTTTTGTTCTGAGAACTAACTTTTCCTCTTTCACCAGTGGGTTTGTTGTTGTTGATGATGTTGTTTATTTCACCTTACATTCACTTTGACAAGATCAAGTCTTGTTAAGAAGCTTGGGGAGAGAACAACAGAAGGTACATCTGAATTTCATACATCAATTTTTTTCATTGGGATAAACATATGCATTGATTTTATCAATATTAACATCTTTAAAATGTGTTTTACAGAATACATTATAGATCTTCACTTATTTTACATTATCTGTTTTCGTAGCATGACTCGGGTACGTTGCTCTGCTTGCCCCCTCTTTGGCAGTGCCTTTACAGACTGACTACTATGCCTTCGTCAGGTCTCCCTTGAGATGTCCTCATCTTAACTCCTCTGCTTAACACCTTTCACAATTCATATTTTCCTTTGTTCTGTTTTTTTTTTTCTCATAGCATTTATCATTGCCAAAGTTAAATTTTCTATTTATTTTCTAGTTTTCTCTAACATGCCATAGCTCATATAGGCACGGTCTTTGTTTTTTTCGGTGCCAAATCTTTGGGACCCAGGGAGAGTATTTAGAACTATCAATAATATTAATAATTATCAATGGTTCTTAGTGAAATTTTATGCTTCATGTATATAAATCATGTAAATTTTTTTTTAGATTAATCATGGTTACTATTTTTTTTTAGATTAATCATGGTTATTTTTTTAGCTAAGTAAATGAGATGTATTTTATTATTTTACTTTCTATGATTGTCTTAGAAATGTGTGTTCCTGAAAAACCCTAGAAATTAGAACATATTAAATGAAAATATATGTGAAACCAATATAGCTTTTCATGACAAAAATATATAGGATTTTATAAAAACAGATATAGAAATCTAGATATTATAGAGATTGAGATGGAAATTTAAAATATAGATATACATATTCAGAAAAAGAATCAAGTCTCCTTAAAATTGATTGAAACCATTGAGATCTATCCTTAATAAATAATATTTCTGTATTTCGAGTTAGTAAGCAATGGAATTATGAAATGGATCGAAGAATCCTAAGTACCGAATACTAATAATTAGTGAGCACAAAGAGGTGGTCTGCAGGGGAGCCTCGCAGAAAGGGGCAGTTTCATGTGACAGCATTGTTAATGGCTAGAGACAATGTGTAAAGCATCTTCTCAAGTGACTGCTCAAATGCTTCTAAAATTGCTTGATGAGGAAACTCCATTTCTGAGGAAACCTTTGATGTAGTAGTAAAAGCTGTGCTATCGGTGAAGACCTTCCTGCTCCATATTCAATGGGAATTTTGGTATGAAAATCTAATGTTCATTTTTGTTTGTTTCTTCTACTCTCATATCTGCAGGGTTTCAAGCATTTAATGAGTCATCGAGCTAGATGAATTCTAAGATCTCTTCCACCATACTTCATGTCATTTTTGCCACATGAATTACCTATTATGAATAATAACTAAGTTGATGCTAATAATTGGTATGCCATAGGGGTAATCACAATAAGGAAACAAATCACCTTAAAATACCTAGAAAAAATAGGTAAAAATATATTTTTGCATATTGAAACTGTACTTCACTCATTACTAACTGATAGCAAATTAAATCTTTAGAAATGTAAGCTAATATTTTAAGATCTCTCCTGGATTTTGGAAAGTACTCGTTACTTTGTTTTTGTACTGAACGAGTCTAAAAATAAAATTGGTATTTAAAAAAATATCCCTGGGGAATTTCTACACTGCCTATTTGGTTATCAAATTTTAATGTATATATGACATATTTTAATTTTCCTCAAAAAGACCCATTTAAGATGTGCAGACCCAGTTGAGTTTTATGTAATCTAAAACTGAGATTGCTTTTATAGTCAGAACTTAGTTAAAATTTCTATTTTAATCATCATCATTTTTATTGTAAAGTCAAATAATTCACTCACTTCATGTCTGATTAACCTTGCCTTTTGAGATTCTTGTTCATTTATCAATTTGTCTAAGGTAGTTTATTGATTGCATTGAGCCTAAGGATCATAAGCCAAGAGAAATGCAGCTTCATGGCCAAGAGACACAGACAGAAACGTGTGTGTTTGGTATATCTCTCTGCTTTTCTGTCTCTTCATCTTCTTTTTATAACTAATAGAAAGAGTTTGATGTTGAGAAAAATTCTCACTCATTTTGCTTCTCTAATCATATGTAGTTCATGAGTTATATATAAATTATTTTCATAAATACAGACTAAAAACTGTCTGATCTAAACCAACACATCTCAGGTAGAAAAGAAGGATTCAGAATTCTGTGTGTTATGGTGTCAGGACTCCAAAGATGTTGATGTAGCATATGTTGAGGTGGTCCCTTTGTTAATTTTTTGCTAAGCATTAATCAGGTTTCGTGCTTGATAAAACTTACCTGAGTTTCATTAAAAAGTATCTTAGTATTATACAAACATAGATAGTCGGCCCCTGGTACCTATGTGCTCCATATCCATGGATTCAACTAACAGCTGATCAAATACATTTTTTAAAAAATTGTGTCTATGCTGAACATGTACTGACTTTTCCTCTTGTCATTATTTTCCATACAATACAGTATGCCCACTGTTTACATAACACTAACATTGTGTTGGGTGTTATAAGTAATCTAGATGTGGTTTAAAGTGCATGAAAGGCCAGGTGCTGTGGCTCACGCCTGTAATCCTAGAACTCTGGGAGGCCGAGGAGAGTGGATTGCTTGAGATCTGGAGTTCAAGGTCAGTGTGAGCAAGAGTGAGACCCTATCTCTAAAAATAGCTGGGTGGTGTGGCAGATGCCTGTCATCTCAGCTACTTTGGAGGCTTAAGCAAGATGATAGCTTGAGCCCAAGAGTTTGCACTTGCTGTGAGCTGCGATGTAACTGCACTCTACTGAGGGAAACAAATCGAGATGCTGTTTCAGTAAAATAAAATAAAATAGAATAAAATAAAATAAAATAAAATAAAAATTTAAAAAGTGTATGGCAGAATATGCATAGGTTATATAAAAGTGTTATAGTATTTTATGTCAGAGATTTGAGCATCTGCAGATTTTGGTGTCCATGGGATGTCCAGGAGTCAATCACTCTGATACCAAGGCATGGTAGAGAGCTACGTATCTACCTCACAAAATATTACCTAGAGCTGTCTGGTTGGAGCATATATCTGAAGAAATTTCTTCCCTCTAATGTTGTGTTGGCTTGTGCTGAGTAGGCGATTGCTAGGCAGTGGTATGGCCTTTGCACTCTCTACCGCCTTCCATTTTCTATTGTAAGCAATAGTAAAAAGATGAAGGAATAAAGAAAAATCTATTTAGGCTAGCACAAGCCCCCTGTGTGTGTGTGTGTCTCTGTGTGTGTGTGTGCTCATGCACATGTACCCACAATTATAAACACAGGTAGCTACTTAGGTTTTCAAAACTAGCCATGGGCTTCTCATTCTTTAGTCCTATATTTTTCAAAGACTAATTGGTTTTCTTTTGAGAACTTCTTAGTCAATCTTTTAAAATCATAATTCTATGACATAGAACCTTTTCCTTCTAATACCTATTGAATTGTGCATTTATAATTTTATACAGAAAGGACTATCTGCATATCCAAGAAAATTAATGTATTTTACTTATCACCTAAGATTTTTTAAGACACCAAGGAGAAAAGAAAAGAGTGAGCCCTTTACTTTTCTGTTGTAATATCATGAAAATCTGTCAATTTTATATGTAAGTTTACCTTTCTGATCCCACATCATACTTTTCTTGCCCTTAGAAAATTTAACACTTGACCCTGAAGTGCCTCATATAACTTGTTAAAGCAGTAGATCCAGACTCAGCTTTTTGGTAAATTTTTAACTCTCCTGAACTTTACAATGTATCACTGATTCTAGATATAATTGAATATTCAATTTATTTTCACACATTTATGAATTCTCTGCCTTTGCCAGAACCTGCCCTAAATGCAGGCAATGAAATGTTGACTCAGAATGTCTGCCAATTTTTGTGTAAATACATCTATGAGTTTCTCAACTACACAAAAGAATATGGCAGTATTCCCAGCTTGGCAGAATTTTAAACTGTATGAATTGGTACTTAATGAAAATATCTGTACTTTATAGACCCATTACAAAGCATATCATTCACTGTACCACAACAACTTTTCAGAATTGGATTATAAGAGGCTGCAAGCATCATGCTGCCATTCTGGGAGACAACAGCATTGAGGTTAAGAAGTAGCATCCTGGTTAAAGAATCAAACCTCGACCAATATCTGAAGAGTCTGAGGAAGGAGGTATCTGAGAAAAGGGCTGGCAAGAGCAGCAATGAATGTCATGTTACTGGCATATGAGCCCAAATAAATAGAAAACAGAGGCATCGGTGTATTCATTAAAACTGGCCCAATAAGGCAAGGGGTCCTAGAAACAAGCAACTTGGTAACCATAAGGTGAACAACACCTAAAGTCTAGCGGACAGAGCTGTAAGCTTTCTCACCATTCAGTGACTTTCTTGTCTACATTTTAGGGTGGTAAGTTTGCTTCCTTAAATTATGTCTCTCTTGGAAGATTAAAAATCATAAATAAGAAATTATAGAAGGTTGTATTCATTATTCACAAAGGGCAGTATTTTTCACAAGTTGAGCACATGCATACAAAGCACTTGTTTATTTTAAATTGGGTTGGTTTGACTAGAAGTCACAGCTTGATTCAGAGGCATGTTGACATACAAGGTTGAAATGCGGCCAAATTTTGATTTGCTAAAAATGTGGTAGAAATCTACCACAAATAAAAATTTGTGTATGTGTGTACACACACATACACACTCTCTGGACCTGATATCACAATTAATTATTAAAAGCCCCATGTTATTTGTTTTTACAGAAATGGAGAATATATTAAGTGCAGTCATGGTAAGTTAAGTTCATTTTATTTAAAAAAAATTTCCCCTGAAGAATATTCTGGATTTAAAATTGTTAATATTTTCATTGGCTTATGGGACTAGAAAACAAAAAAAGTTTCCAAATATTACAAATTACAGAAGAGGGAAGTCTTGACGACATGTTTCTCAACATGGTTTCCTGCATCAGAATCACATAAAAAGTTTAAAACATTTCCTTGGCTAATATTCAACTTAGAAACTAAGAATGTCTGCAAGCAGTAGATGTTATTCGATAATTTTAACCATTACTCAGGTAATTCTTACATATGCATCAAAGTTTGAACATTATAGTATTGGAATGAAAACAAAAAAAAAATCTAGAATTCTGAGGCTAGTTCCTATTTCTTTAGTTTATTGAAACCTAAACCTTCAAATTCTTTATTAACCTGCTGCTCAATGAAAGCTCCTACCATTAATTTTCTTTAATTTTTTCTTAATATCTTAAAAATGTGCAAGAAGATGAAATGTTAACATTGAAGAGCAGGAGAGCAAAAATGAATTTTCCCAAAATCATAAAATGTAAATTATTTTCATTGTTTCATTTTATTTCTAGAATATCTCAGTTTATCAAGATGAATATCTAAATCTTAGCAAATGATAAGGGAGAAGAAATGGCTCTTGAATTATCTTTAGAATGAACTGTATTTAGAATGAAGATTATGAATTTTTATTTGTAATATGTAGTATCACAGGGATATTAACTCAAAATGATGCTTTGGGCTACCTCATGCCTATAATCCTAGCACTCTGGGAGGCTGAGGCAGATGGATTGCTTGAGCTAATGAGTTCAAGACCAGTCTGAGTAAAAAACGATACCCCATCTCTACTAAAATTAGAAAAACTGAGGCAAGAGGATTGCTTGAGCCTAAGAGTTAGGGTTGCTCTGAGCTAGGATGCCAAGGTGACAGCTTGAGACTCTGTCTCAAAAAAAAGAAAAATTGAAAATCAAGATGATGCTTTGAGAAATGACAATATAGGGAATACAAATTGCTTAGAAGTTATACCTAGAATCTTGAGTTTAAGACACACTGGCTTAAATGTTATATTGAATAGAAATGTTCATAGCATGTAATGACTTAAAAGAAGTTTAACATGCCAAGAAAAATGAAATAAAGCTCTTCAAAATATAAATTCTAGGAACATTTGTAACTGGACCCTTGGGTCATAATGGTAGAATGCAGAGAAATCTACAGAACTGCATTCCATGTCTTTCTTGAATACAGCAAAGAATATCATATACTGAACAAAAGGATATACTGTATCCTTTTTTAATTCATTATTTATATTCCTTGTGTTTTCTTGTGTATTGCGATGACAGAAGATAAATACCAGTAAAAATTAGAAGGATGGCACATATAACTCAAATAAGCTTTGTAAGAGCTTGCTAAATATATGTTATTTAAGATTTTTAACAAATTTACAAAATTATTTTGGCATTACAGAAACATTTTTATAGTAGTGTATCTATTTTTTTATTTTCTAGTACAACTGTGTAAAAAAATTGTACTACTCATCTCACTTTTAGTGTCTGTGTTGGACTGGTACTATCAGTTCATCAGTCAGCAAGTATCAAAGTTACTTATTAATTCCAATAAGCACATACATCTATATCCCTGAACCACTGTCTTGTCATTCACCTAAGCTGGCTTATGAGTTTCTGAAACTGAATATTTTTTTCCTGTAGTAAAGATTTCTCAGTTTTATAAAATTCTTAAAATATTCCATTGCCTTAAAAACTTTGCAATTAACATAACTCAAACCAGTTATCTATGCTATTTGTTACAGGGGATGGGGGGGGAAATGGTAAGATTTAGCATTCATGATCTTCTCAAATCAAAGATTTCCATATCTTATGTCCTATTTCTTCAAATATTTTTCATCTATAATACTCCATTTTCTTTGATATTATATATGCACATTCAATTTAGTCAAAAAGTGATATTTTCCTATCCTGAATTACTGTCTTAATTATTATGCATTCTATATGGTTAACACATAACAAATTGATTTTCCTTCAAATTTTATTTTACATGATCTTTTTCGTTTGTTACCTTTGTTATCTGTTTATATTTTGTCCTGCTGATATTACAAGCATGATAGTAGGATCTCTATAACACACAAATAGTAGGTGTTGAATAAATGCTTGGCTAACAGATATTAAATGAGACTCCCTACAAAGATCCAGTAACAACAGACTGATCCTGCCAGGGTCTGATCTGGGAGAGACAATTCCCCAACTCTGAGGAAAGTCGTAGGCAACAGTGAAAAATAATCATGAGGCAGAATCAACAGAAATACTCTGGCAATATGAATAATCAGAGTAGATCAACTTCCCCAAGGAACGACAAGGGAGATACTGCACAAGATCCTTTGCATAAGCAAATGGCTGAAATGTCAGAAGTTGAATTCAGAGTCTGGATAGCAAATAAGATCAGCGCAATGGAGGAAAAGATGGAATTAGAATTTCAAGCAGTAATCCAAAAGATGACCCAAAAGATGTCTCAAGAACTGAATGAATTCAAAGACAAAATGACCAAAG